>VZRZ01003356.1:416309-432978 GCA_013398175.1 Climacteris rufus | reverse complement strand
TTTTTTTTTTTTTAATTTATGAGCACCACACAGGACAATGCAATGCAAGGAAAAATACACAATGAACAAACAAACCATGTATATAAATACATACCTTAAACACAGATATAGGTTCATATATATGTGCAAACTTATATGAATCTATGGCTCATTTATTCATTTTAGGTGTCTATACCTGTGTATATGTATATAGGGAGGTATGTTGGATAAATAAATAAATGACTAATATCTGATTTATGAGCTATATATTAATACGAATAAACAATATATGTTTATATATATATCTCATATATATGACCATATACCTGGTTTATTTATTCATTTCTACATCTATACAAACAATGTCCTGCTGGCAGAGAGGTGAAACCAGGAATTGCTGTCTGATGTAAAGATGGGAAATCAGCTTTGAGGTCAAACTTGAGTAAACAAATAAGTATTTTGACGGTTTTGTGTAAAAGACCTTTGGAATTATTTGGGAAAGCTCTTTTTAGAAACCTAGGAAATGTCACTTCTCAGAAAAACTGTTCTTCCTGATTGTCTTTCATTTTTTAAACTTCACATTCAGTGAATGCCATTCTTTACTGTATGACACATTATCAAACACAATAAAAAAATAAAATTATAATTTAAAAATTATAAAATAATAAGGGCAGCTGTAGTTTCACACAGATGTATTTACTGTCCTTGGAAAGGGAAAGGGTTTGCTCACGGATGATCCAAGGAAGCAGGCAGGTCTTGCAGATAAAGATAAGGAGTAAAGCTGCTTTATCAGGTTCCTGTTCCACATGGAGGCATCAAGAGACCACGGGCAAGCTCCCTCTGTCCTTTCCCTGTCCCGACATTCCCGGAGATGTTACACGAGCTGAACTTTGCTCAGAATCTGGCATCTCCCTCAGTGCTCACATTCCCCCCGCCTTTCTCTGGTTTCCCTCCCGAGCTGCAGACGACGGGTCTGGGCAGAGTCTCCCCGGAGCCACGGCAGCAGAGATCATATCTCTGCTCCTGGATGCTTGGGAGGGATGGAGGAGCCTCTCCTGCTGTGGATGTGTGAGTGGGACCGGTGCTCAGCCACCCCATCCCTGCATCCCATCCCTGCATCCCCTGCACCGCCACCCCCGTCCCCCGGTCTCTGCTCTGGGAGGAGGTGTAGCTTTAAATGTGACCTAAAAAGAGCACTGGAATGACTCATTGGATTACAGACAGACCCACACGTGCATCCCAGGCTGAGAGAAAGGAATCTCGTTCATATTAATTCATGAATCAAATCTAAGATCAGATGCAGATCTGACAAACTGTGTTTGCAGAGACATTCCCCTCCTGCTGCCCCTGTTCTGGGATTCAGTTCAGCTTTTGGTAATCTCAAGAGTAACTGGTCAGAGGGGGTGGTTTATTAATGCCTGTGTGTTTGGGAAGGGGGGAAAGCAGCCAGAAATCACCTCCCTGCACCAAGTGCAAGTCAAGGCAAAGAGGAACTGTTCTCCACCACCGAGACGTGGATGTACCACCCAGGAGAGCTGGGGGATGATGCTGTGGGAAGTAGCGAATATCTTGCTGTGGAGGAGAGAGAAACAGCCAGGATCCAGCCCTCTGCCTCTTCTAGAAAATCACTAAAGCAAGCCATAGTAATTGGAGAGCTACTTGTAAGCCGGGCATCTTCTCCCCTGCTAAAAGCTTTGCCTGTAGCGCTGAAGGAACGGCCTGTGATAAATATATATATATTAAAAATATCTGCTCTGACAAGCGTGAAGCTGGAGAGCAGAGAGGCAGGGGAGGAGGTAAGGCGGGTAGGAAGCATAAATCAAAATGTTTTGCTGCTCCTAATTAAATCCACCAACCTGTTTGTAACAAAACCACTCTCGGTCAATGGGAAGAGAGGAGGATGAGGAGCTGCTGCTGCTTGATGGCCACAGAGGCCGACAGCTCCCTGAGCCTCACACAGGAGCATGAGGGCCTCAGAGCCCTCACACTGGGATTTCAGCTCCAGGAAAACCTCCAGCCATCTGTGCCAGAGAAGGCAGAGTAGTCACAGCCAGGCAGGGTGGAGAGGGGGGAAATGCAGTGCAGGGAAGGCTGGGAACCTCCTCACTGCTCCACATCCTCTGCAGCCAGACGGCTGCAATGTGCTGCTGCCAGCCCTGCAGCCACCGCGGCTCCTGCAGCCGGGAATGGGTCAGGGAGAGCAGGATCAGATAAAAGACAGGGCTGGGAAGGGAAAAGAGCAAACAAGGAATGGTGCTGCTGCTGCTGCACTGCCCAGGATGCTGTGTGTGGTGTGCTTGTGGTCCCTGCTCATCCCCCAAAGAAAATGCAGAGCAAGATATGGTGATCAGAGGGATGGAACAGTTTCTACAGGAAATGGAATTGAATGGTTTGGTTTGGAAAAGACCTTAACGATCCTCTCATTCCAACATCCTGCATGGGCAGGGACACCTTCCACTATCCCAGGTTGCTCCAAGCCCTGTCCAACCTGGCCTGGAACACTTCCAGCGATGGGGCAGCCACAGCTTCTCTGGGAAACATGTGCCAGGGCCTCCCCCACCTCACAGCCAAGAATTTCTTCCCAATATCCCATCTAAACCTTTTTTTTTCAGTTTAAAGCAATTCCTCCTTGTCCTGTCCCTCCAGATCCTTGTCTAAAGTCCCTCTCCAGCTCTCTTGTAGCCCATTTAGGCACTAGAAGGGGCTTTAAGGTCTCCCTGGAGCCTTCTCTTCTCCAAGCTGGACACCTCCAGCTTTCCCAGCCTGGCTCCGGAGCAGAGGGGCTCCAGCCCTCAGAACATCTCCATGGCCTCCTCTGGACTCACCCCAGCAGCTCTACATCCTTCTTGTGCTGAGGACCCCAGGGAAAAGTGTCATAGAGACCAAGACTCTTCAGTCCAGAAAAGGGAGAGCTGATGTCATACAAGATAAAGAACCGTAAAATCCCAAGTGCCATGCAATGGAAGATTTCCTAACCAGACCTAGGAGCACCAGATTGAATGGTGGGGTGACAGTTCAAACCTAGCAGAAGGAAGGCTCCTTTTTCCCTATAAAGCACAGTTAAACTGAGCAACTCCTTCTCATACTGCCAAGGATTTAGAGAAAAAAAAAACAAAACAGAGAAATTCAACCACCAAGAAACTTTTTGTTCTTAAACCAAAAGCAGCACAACCATCTCAGGAGCATCCTGGGATGCAGCACTGTGTGCCCGCCTTGTTCTTCCACACTCCTGCTGTTGCTCAGCCTGCTCCTGGTGGACTGTAAACCCAGCTAGCCCAGCACAACTGTTGGCTTTCTCTGTGCCAAACATTATTTTTTTCCAAATTTCTCAGCAAATTCCACCCAAAATTTGAGTTAACCTCTGCAGGGCCACATCACAACACAGTCTGTGCTGAGCCTTGTGATTGCAGGAAGGGTACCCAGTGCCCTGAAGTCCTGGACAGGGATGGTTTTTCCCTGGCTTTCCCAGGACTCCCTCAAAATCTGAAGCACTTGTAGCCCCAGAGTCAGTCAGGGAGAAGCTGTGTGAGATGATTTGTCCACATCCCACATCCTGCTTGCAAATGGCATCACACACCTGACGTGTTTTAGGGCCACATGACGGGAAGAAGGTGGTTGGACACATCAAACCCACCTGCTGTGGTTTCTTCAGCAGGGAATGGTGCAGCTGGTCCAAGATCTCATAAACAACCTACAACTCTTCCCACTTTCCCAACCTTGGCTCCCTGGCTGGCTACTAAATGGATTAGGGAGTCTTCATGGAAGTGAATGTCTTTCTAGGGATTGTATGAACTGTGAGTAGAAATCTGCTGAGCTGTTGGGAAGAGAGGAGGAGGAGGTGAAAGAGCCAGCTCTGGAGAAACGCTGAGGCTGCTACTGCTCTTCACTCCAGCCAAAATAAACACTGTGAGATTTCCACAGGTTGGCGGTGCTAAATATCACTGTGCAGTGGGCAAAGCAAGAGTGACAATTAGATATTTAATAGTATTTAAGGATTTATTTATTTCTTTGAGGATGCACAGAGTGGGAGGTGATGTGATAGGTCAGGAATGAGCTTTGGAGTGATTTCTCTTAGCACCTGGGGCAGGGAATTTCACTGGAGAATGCCATCAGATCCCTGGTTTTGGCTTCCAGAAACATATCCAGGTTTGACTTATCCACACAAATAATTACCCATGGTCTCTGCTGGTGATTTGTTCCCATTTCTACCTTCCCACGCTGTTCAAAGACGTGGAACTTGTTCCAAGCTGGAATTTGACTGACATCACTCTCCAAACACTGGAGCTCACTGGGTGATTTTATCTCCTCCATGCAGCAGAGATTGCCTTGCTGAGGGTGAGTAACTCGTGGTGCCCATTGCAGGAGTGACTGTGCTTTCAGAAATCAAAAGTTCACCCACTGGGCCTGTTCTGTCTCGGGAGACAGGAGCCATGGGAACCATTGTTAGCATTTCACAGGAGAGTGGGTTGATATTTTTTAATCAACATTTGCATGCTTAAACTTTGCTTCTATTTTATTTTTATCCACCTCCTTTCTCCTTGTACATTTTTCAGCGCACAAAAAGAAAGAAAGGAAGAGAACTTTTTAATTAAACTTTTGAAGAAAACTATAGTACAAAGCTGTTCTTTATATTACAGGAGATAAATCACTGCAAACATTGGGAAGAGCCCAGACTTTAGTGAGTTGTGCCAGTGAAATCACACATCAGGAATGATCTGGGGTCCAAGTTTGGCTCCAGGCTGAAGGGGCCACCAGATGAATGTGGTTATCACTGCTTATCAGGCTAAGAGACCAAGCCAATGTGATGCTGGACACATCTTGGCCAGGTTGGATGGGGCTTGGAGCAACCTTGTCTAATGGACAGTGTCCCTGCCCGTGGCAGGGGATGGAATGGGATGAGATTTAAGGTCCCTTTATTGCAAGGCACCTTTGAATAAGCAAAATGCTAAAGCTGAAAAAGCAGCAAGAAATGAATAATGCAAAGAGCTGAGATGAGCTGAGGTGAGTAAAATGCATGCCCGGTTTTGAGGTGCCTGCCCCGGGTCCTTTCTGTGACCAGCTGGGATAAATCCATTTGTGCTCCTTTAGACACAAGTTTCCTTCCATTAGCTGTAAAGGAGGTCAATGTAATGTTCAGAAATGTGTCTCCATTTGGAGGTTTCCTTCTGCTTAGGTGGCTCTTACCTTGCTTTTCCTCGAGTCCAGCCATTAACCCAGCACTGCTGTGGTCACCACTAAGCTGTGTCCCTGTGTGACACCTCCTGAACACTTCCAGAGGTGGGGATTCCATTTCCCTGGGCAGCTGTTCCAGTACCTGACACTCCCACTATGGTGTCATAGTGGAGCTTCTGCTGTTTCTGCTCTGCTGTCAGTGATGGGCCAACCCTATGCAGGCTGAATCCACACAAATCCAGAGATGGAGGGTTTTAATGACCGCAAAGAGGGATTTTTTTTCAGCAGAAAACAAAGGGGGAAAAAGCCATCTAGACTAGCAGTAGACTCATGACAAGGCTTCCTCAACCCCTCCTCAGCTGGCTCACTAAACACCACTGGACACAAGGAACTGACAAAACATTCCTTCACTGGTTCCACCGAGGGTCTAGTCCTGCTTCCATGGACTTTGGAGCAGCATTTTGCTCACCAGACCCCATTCCCAGAGCAGTTTGGCAGCAGTCAGTGCAGCCCATGGGCAAGGCAGGGAGGGATGCTCCCCTTCCACACCCTGGACGGGAAGATCCTTGGATCTAATGGCTCATATCCTGGCCTTGTCCCCCTTGTGCAGGAGCATTTGGCTGCCAGATGAATCATGCAGTCACTGCAGCTTGTCACCATGCATAAGGTGAGCTGTGATAAGCCCAGCATCTGATAAAGCTGTCCCCAGCACTGACAGTCAGGGGGGTTTCCCACACTGTGGGCACCAAAGCAAGAGAAAGGAATGTAATGGGACTTTTCCAAAGTATTCCTTGGGCTGATCCTGCTTGGGTTGGAAGGAACCTTAAAGACCACTCAGTTCCACTCCTTGCCATGGGCACAGACACCTTCTGCTATCCCAGGTTTCTCCAAGCCCTGTCCAACCTGGTCTTGGACACTTCCAGGGACGGTGCAGCCACAGGTTCTCTGGGAAACCTGTGCCAGGGCCTCACCCCCTCACAGGGAAGAATTTCTTCTCAATTTTTTATCTAAATCTTTCCTCTTTTAGTATCCAACAATACTTAACTGAAAAGGGGAAGCCACATGTGAATTTTGGTATCAGTTTTGCATTAGAAATAAAATTACATCAAAGAGCAGAAAAGTATAAGAATTTTAGACTGACATTTCACAAATCAAGTGTTTCAATCTCCCGTATCAGCAGCTAGCTCAAAAGAAAATGGAAAAATCACCCTGAAACAAGGGATTTTTTTTTTCCATATCCGAAAGCAGAAAGTGAGCTGCACTGAGAAGGGGAGGGTCTGTCTGCTGAGCATGGAGAGAGCAGGAGCACTTAAAATCATGTAGTAAAATCAGGGATGGATCCCTCTTCCTCCAGGTTTACTCCTGAATTGCCATCCCTGCTTGAATTCAGCCTGAAGCAAGATGTGGGTTTGCCTCTCTCCACGCTGCAGCCCCGTCCTCTGCAAACCAGGAGTTCAGAGACCACAGCAGGCATTATGTCATCCTGCGAGGAGGAGCTGGGCAATCCTGCAACCACTTCTTTCCAAGCCCTTTTATCCAATCCCTCCTCCAGCATCACTGCTGAAGAACTGAGGGGAAAAAAAAAATTAAAAAAAGGACCCTGGCTGCACGGGAAAGCTGTTACAAGAGGAGATCCCATGCCAGGATGTCCCAGTCGGCATCCCAGAAGGAGAAGAGCTGTGGTGCAGGGTTGAGGGTGGTGGAAGTGCCTCCCTGGCTGCTGTTCACCTGCCACACGAGCAGCCAGTTCCCTCCTGCTTGCAAGAAAACCTGTGTGCAGCAAAAGGTGATGTCATCCCTTCCCTGCTCCTGAAATCCAGCTGCTTGCTGAACGTGGCTCAGGGCTGGTGTTATTAACAGTTCCTTTTGACACATCCTGTGCTCTGATGGTTTCTTTCTTTCTTTTTATTTTTTTTATTATTATTTTGTTTTTTTAAATTTATTTCTTTATTTTCCACCCCTCTTTTCTCCTTTTGCTTCGCAGTGACCAGGCTCCTGAGACTCAGGTTGATTAAATTCCTATGCCTTGCAGCTTCCCTGGAGTCCACATAATTTATGTAAATACGAGAGATAAGAAACGAAGGGGAATCACAAGAAAAATGGAGCATTAAGCCGCCAAGATCCATTAAATTCTCCATCACCCTTTTCAGAATCTCAATGTTCAGCCGCGCCCGCCCCCGTGTTTTCCCCCCTGCCACAGCAGCGTGGATCAAATTAACACTCGTCGGGCTGAGGAAATCCACGGGATCCGTCCCACCTCCTGCCGAACAGGGGGATTTAGCCCTGCCTGCAGTGCATCAGCGCAGGGAACCAGCCCTGCTCGGGAGGCAGCTGGTGCAGCTGGCTGCAGCCTCCCTGCCTGGCTGTCCCAGAGCAAAGCCGAGCAGCTGGAGCTCCCTCCGGGCAAGGATGACGCCGGGCACATCCCAAGGGACAGAGGTATTCCTGGGTAAGGCAACGTGAGCAGGGCATCTCGGGTTTAGGATCCTTAAGAGACCCTCTGCACTCCCTCAGGGTCCTCCCAGGCTGTCAGCTCACAGAGGGCTGGTCTGAGCCCACGGGCATGACTACACCTAGCAGCCCCTGAACTTTGCCCCAAGCCAGCCTTTGAACCCAGATTCCTGGAAAGTGGTGTTGGGAAAGAGTGGGAATTAGGTTAGCAGCCTCTTGTTCTCCTTTGTGCCATCTCTGCCCTCCCTCAGCCCTTCCTGATGGGTGTAACCCCCTTCTCCAGCCTGTCCCTCACTCACCTGTGCAGGTTGGGCTTCAGAGCCAGCAAATATCTCCCTGGAACTGTGCCAAGACATTGGCACTGCAGTGTGGTGGTCTGGCTTGTTAAAATGTCCATAGAATCATGGAAAGGTTTGGATGGGAAGGGACCTGACAGATCATCTCATTCCAACCCCTTGCCATAGGCAGGGACACCTTCCACTATCCCAGATTGCTCCAAGCCCCATACAACCTAGCCTTGGACATTTCCAGGGATGGGCAGCCACAGTTCCTCAACAGGAGCTGGGCAACCTGTTCCTAGCAGTTCCACAATAAAAAGCAAAGCTCAAAAACTATTCCTGAGGTTGGTTTGGGAGGTGGCCTGGAAGGGGGACAGTTCCCAGTTGGCAGAGTGGGTGGAAACTGTTTGGAGAAGGAGGCAATGGCACAAGGGATAGGAAACGGGGTAGTAAGGGCATGGCCAGATTGCACCAATTGACCTCAGAGCCAGGAAACACACCTGGGAATCTGTTCCTAAGGAGCACAACCACTTGGCAAACCCTGTGCCAGGCCTGGGGCAGGCACCTACATGTGTACAGACACACATCCTGACCACCTCTGCCTGCTCCTGAGCTGGGCTGAGCTCAGCCAGTGGAGCAGAGTGACCACAGTGACAGCACTCCCAGTCAGCAGCAGGGCTGGAAGGGGCACCTGCTCCCACAAATGGCAGCTGAGACCACTTGTGACAGCACCAGGAGCCCTGGGGCTGTGCTGTCTGCGAGTCACCCAGACCCAGAATGCTCCTCTTGCAGCCTCCTGCTTCCTGGGGCTTCCAGTCCTGCACAGAAAGTGCAGTGAACCCCAAATCCTCAGAAACCTTTCCCTCTCCAAATGGATGGCATTAGGAATAATGCCATAGACTTCTGAGTTAAGTTTTGAGTTCACAGGCACTACTTGAATCGCTTTTCTTAACATGTGTGACAGACAGAAACACCTCTTTCATGGAAGCAAAGAGTCTCCAATAACAATGTGATTTCAGGATGCTGGATCTTGAGGAAAACCTGCAAATCCTCCGCGGTGATGACATCCCAGGAGCTGAAGTCACTGGCTGTCTCTCAGCCCTGTCCCTAACCTGGATGCTGGAGCAGTACCGTGGGTGTTTCTGCCTGCAGTGCTTTGCAGAGTCAATCTTTGGTGCCTGTGCCCAGGGCACAATTAACTACTCCAATAATCTAATATCAACTTATAGATCTTTCAATAGTCATCCAGGATCAAGATCTAATTAAGACTACAAATGAGTTAATCATGTGTGATGAAGTCTTCTAAGAAAATTACACCCAAGACTTACACTCTGTCTGAGCTGCAGATACTTCTGACAGAGCCCCAAAGCAGAGACTAAAATAGTGGTGATTAAATGGAGTGATGGGCTTGAAAAAACAAAGCTTTGTAGGTTTCAAAGAAGGAGGCTACCTATAGTCTGCAGCTTGGAGTGCTGAATTATTTGAGACAAATTTGATTTGACGGATTCTCTTGAAATCTCTGATAATTTTACAAGCCACTCAGTGACCAGCAATCAAAGGGGACCTATTGAATCTTTCCCTTTGCCTGAGCAAAATATCAGTGTTGAGCTGTGGGGAAAGGAAACACACACCAAGGCCACCCTTGATCACAGCCAAAAAGGGCCAAGGAGAAGTGAAAATCTTTCTGAATTTCCCAAACCAACAATGGGAACCACCCAGCCCCGTAAATAACGTGTGCCTGACATTCCACAGGGTGTGAGAGGTCTGTTCCTTGGCTTCATCCCATGCCATGGATGCATCATTTGCTGTGCTACCATGCTAAAAATGACTGCAGTCATTAGGAACAATTTATGCTTAGGAAAATAATTACAGTCATTAATGGGGCTGCAAAGCAGAGGCTATCAGGGAGCAGGAGCAGAGCTGTGGCAGCCACCCGTGCGTGCGCCGTGATTGACGGGCAGGATAATTATGGTGCTCCCGGGATTGGGGCATCCCAAATAAACTCAACCTCAGGCTCAGGAGGGAGTCAATAACTGATATGTCCAAGGGGTGTCTGGGAAAAGCCAATGGGATCACATTGCTGTGTGGAAAAGCCACAGCAGCATCTGGGGGAGCTGGCTGGACACAGAGCATGGGCGAGTCCCCAGCAGGCCCCACTGACCACAGCTGGTAGTTTTAAGTCTGCTGAGAATATTCCCTGAGTGGTGGCTATAAACGAGGTCATGTCTGGCTTTTGGACCATCACTTCACAGAAACATTGTTCAATATGAAATTGGAAATGTTTGCAAATGTCTGCAAAGAGATCCTAAGCTGGATTCCCAAGTCTTTAAGGCAGCTGGTGGCATAGGCAGGACTCAGTACTGTGTGGAGGAGATGGCTCATCCTCTGGTGTAGTTCTCCCAGTGGAAAACAATGGCTGAAGGAAATGAAATCTTTGAGCATCCAATGGGAATGACATTTTCAGGGCAGGTCACGTGCTGTGACCCAGGGAACAGTGATCTAGGAAAATCCTCATCATGAGAACAGGAAGAGTTGGACTTGATGATCCATGTGGGTCCCTTCCAGCTCAGGATATTCTGTGATTGTGTGTGTGATTTCCAGGAAAGTCCTACCTGGATTTTCTGTTTCTGTGAAAAGCACAGGGATTATTGGCAGTCCCTTCCTAAAGCTCATTTGGGTTGTCTGGGCAGTCTCCTAAAGATTTAATACATTGCTTAACCAAAGAGTGGATTTGGAAAGGATACTGGTCAATGAAATTGGCCAGTGCTTGACTGATAACACAAATATGTTGATTGATAACACAAATATGTGCTTTTTTTTTAACTGAGACCAATTAGGAAAGGAATTTTAACTCAGCCTGTGGCTGTTCCTGTTTAAGGTACATCTCTTCCATCCCCTAAACAGGAATCTGGAGTGAGCCTTACTGGCTGCCCTGGCCACAGGTATGAGTTTCAGGACATGGACGGCCACAGTTCTGCTCCATGGAGGGCAGCAGTGATGTCCCAGGTGTGATCAGACCACTCTGCAAAGCCCCAAAGCCACTGCTCTAATATCCACACTCGTCCAGGTGCCCTCTGCTTTGCTGCTACTTCTTGAGTCAAAACTCCTCCCTAACTCCCACCCCACAGAGCATCTATGCCCCTCAGTGACCAAGTTATACCATTGGGGAGCAAATTTCCAGCTGCCTTTAGAGGCAGCCTGAAAAATATCTTATCTCTTCAGTGGATAAATGACTGATCCTGTTTGTACTCCCTGCTCTCCCCGTGCTGCTTGCAAGTCTCTGGTCTTGCATTGACTTCCAGGCTGAATTTTGCCAGTTCAGCAGCTGAGATCTTGTTGTGATTGAACTGGATAAATTAAGCAGCCTTTTAGGGCAGGGGATGTCCCTGGCGTTTATTTAGTGAGCCAGACTAAATCAATCCATGGCATTGTACAAAAATGGGAAATTTTGCTGTCCCTGCTTGCCTTGGAATTCCCCTTGGTGACAGGGAAGGTGTGACCAGAGGGAAAAGTGCACAAACAAGAGGTTGTTGGGAAAAAAATGGGTTAAACCATCACAAAAGACAATGTCAAACCTCCCGTGTCATTGAATTAGGCAAAATGAATTAACTGATTTAGAATGATGACGCTGTGGCCATTTGTCTCCAAGAGTTTCTTGGGTGGGAACATAAGCAATATTATCCCACCTTCAGCAAGTCCCTGAGTGTCAGGAGGATGAATATATTAATATATACATTATAATATTAATATAAATAATATAATAATCTCTGTATTATTATATTAAGCATGCAAAGTGTTCAGATGTCACCAAAACACAAGTGGTGGTGCTTTCCACTGCAGGATGACCAGGCAGCAGGGGATTTACCACATGGTGGTAAAACAGGCTACTCAGGCCTTGGTGCTGCCTCCCAGGCTTCGGCATTTCTAGAAATAGTTCATTTAATAAATAGGCCTTTTAGTTCTGGAGCCCCTTCCTGCTGCATTCCAGCAGGTATTACATGGAACATGGTGGCAGGAGGCAGCATGGAAAAGCCTAATTAACAGGGAAACAACCCAGCAGCCAGAAAATGAATCTGAGGAGGCAGCATGGAGAGATTAAGGCAGCTGGGAGCATGGAACTACCAGGGAGACAATTCATACAGGCATGGGAAGAAGAACTGAGGCCAACTGCAGAGATGAACATGGATGATAACGATCATAGAGTCACAGAGTGGTTACAGTTGGAAGGGACATAAAAGATCATCTCATTCCAACCCCCCTGCCATGGGCAGGGAACCTTCCACTCGACCACATGTAAGGAAAACATAGATATTTTTATCCCTGCATTGTTGGGCACAAAGCCATACAGGAAGTCAGTAGGAGCGGTGCCAATGGTAATTCCCAAAACACACCAAAATCTGGTGATTTTGAGACTGAAAGAAAAAGTGGGGGAGTTGACTGAGTCTCCTGAGGGCCTTTCCAAACTGAAATACTCTGTGACTCTCCAGAATGTCTGTAGTGGAGAAGGCTGTGTCCAGTGAAATCCATGCAGTCCAAAGCCAAAGGGGAATTTGGGCTCCAGGAATTCCTTGCAAAGCAAAGGGCAGGCAGCCCTGTTTGGAAGGACAGTGAAAAGTTTGATAGCAAAGACAAAATGCAGAGAAATTCCAGAAACTTGCTTTCCACAGGGAACTAGAAAACAGCTCAGCAGGAAGGCCAAGAAACAAGACTCCTTCCCATCGAGGCTGGTCCCTTGCAATGTGGCCACAGAGAGCAGGGAAGTCCACAGGACAGACAGTCCACAGACAGTGGACTGTCCAAGCACAGACAGTCCACAGGAGCAGGGAAGAGAAAGCCAAACCAGCCAGGTTTGCATTAACTACCTCTAGCCCCTCCAAGCCAGGAAATATTTTAAATGGAAAGATAAAAACACAGAAAACATGAAAAGGAGAGGTGTAATAGCCCACAAGGAGCAGAAGTAGTCAAGCTGCAGAAAGATGAAGTATCCTAAGGCTGTTTTCCTGCCTGAGGCAGGAGAGCTATGTTCACCCTGGCTGTCCTGGAGAGGATGAATTTAGGGCTGAAATGGTTTCATTTTAGAAGCATTAAAGCCTTTTGCTGTGCTGGTGCTCAGGGCAGAGCAGGCGCTGGCCCTGGGTCTGTTCACACTCACAGGACCAGGTGGAAGCGGCATCTCCACAAGCCCTGGGGGCAGGAGAAGGTAGATGAGACTCCTTCCCTCTCCACCCTGCTCCTGCAGACATCCAGAGAGTGGGAGGCAGAATGACCTACTTGTGTCATGCCCTGAAAGCCTCTTTTTGCTCCAGCCAAGGCATCTCCACTGCCTCATGCGAGGCTCCTGCTCTTCCCGTTGGCACTGTCTGAAAGGATTGTGTTACTCCCCCCTTCCGTCCCCTCCTGTCCCACACCCATCCCCTTGGCTCACCTGGAGCTAGGAGGGCTGCACAGGCCATTTGAGAGATCCAACAGGAGCAGCAAGCAGAAGCTGGATCGTTTTCATACCCTGGTTTTGCTGTGGGAGGGGGAGATGTGGTGGAGAAGCATCCCTTGATATGACACTACCATGAAACAGGGATCCAGGTGCTCTCCTTGATGAGAGATGTAAATCCAGTGACATGACCAGTGTTTTTTCAGGTTTAGGGCAGAATTTTTGAAATCATGAATAGGATGGGAGAGCTGGGCTTTGGGGGATACGGCTCTTTTATTGTTGGTGAAGATATTTATTTATTTGCCTGCTTAGCAAAAAATACTTAAGGATGAGCATTTCCAAAGCTCTCAGAATCAGCAACTCTCCTCCTTCACTGATTTTGGAGGTATAACCCCTGTTGACTTTGGTGGGAGCTGAGATAGCCCAGCTCTGTAAAAGCCAGCCTTGAAAGTGAAGTTCTATTAATCCATTTTAAAAATATTTTTATAAAAAATATTACCACACACATTATCATGGGCTTTTGGCACAGCCAACGACATTTTCACTGCACCTTGTGAGACACTCATAAAGAACCTTCTGTCCATGTTACTGAGCTCTCAGAGATATTTCTTGGTCCTTTGCTTGCAGTTGCAGCCTCAGAGTTGTGACAGATTTCATTTAAGGCCCTTTATTCCCAGCTACCATGTGCTCTCATTTAATCAGCCCTGTCCATCCCACTTCCCACATTCCATGTGGCTGAAGGGACTCTGGGCTGCTGCTGCTGGAGCTGGGAGACACAAGGAGCAAACCCCACAATTAGATAAGACAGCTAGTGGCATTTTCCCTATCCCATGGGTGAAGAGTGGTTGTCATATTGACTTCCCTCAGGAAGAGGTTGGGAAAGCTGGGGGTGTTCAGCCTGGAGAAGACTCCAGGGAGACCTTAGGGCCACTTCCAGTGCTTAAAGGGCACTTAGAATAAAGAGGGAGAAGGACCCTTTACATGGGAAGATAGTGATAGGACAATGGGTAATGGTTTTAAACTAAAAGAAGAGAGATTTAGGTTAGATGTTAGGAAGAAATTCTTCCCTGTGAGGGTGGTGAGGCCCTGGCACAAGCCTTTCTGGAGAAGGAGACTCCACAATGACAAATACAAGGAAAAACCAGTGTGTTGAGTTTTGAATGGGATCATGGTCAGACAATCCCTCCTGTCCAGAAGCACCTCTTGCTGTGAAGTGCCCAGGGATCCTCGAGGAAGAGCATCTGTGAGAGGCGGGTCTCCATCAGAGCCAGGTAAATTTGCAAATTGGCTCCTGGGAGAAGAGCTGTGGCCTTCCAACCAACTCAGGATGTTCCACCCCTCCATGCAATGAGCACGGCTCCTCTCCTCACTGCAGACCTGGCTGAGAAAGCCTGCCCAGTGTCTGCACATTAATATCATCACCATAATCATTCCCCCCAGGAGCACATCAAGAGGAAGTTAATGTGAAGAGAAGGGCCTCACCATCATCTGCTCCAGAAGTGACAACGATCCCTGGTCAGCCTGGTCTCGGGGGGACTGAGTCCCACAGCCAAAGGGCAGCTGTGCAGAAGGGCTGACCCTGCTGCACTCGAGGAGTTCACTCCAGGCCTCGTTAGCGCCAGGCGCCCTGGGGACCCAAGCTGTCTCCCTTGGTCACATCACTGGGGCAGCAGACAGATGATTTACAGAGAGTTTCCCTCCCTAACTTCATGTATTTAGTATTTCACTAATCCTGGTGCCTTCCCACTGCTCCAGAGTACCACAGCTCCTGCCATTTGTTAGAGCAAAACCTGGATCAGGCTTCCAACCATCAAGGAGCATTTTCCTCTTTGATCTTCCACCACCCCAGCAGAATCTCTGGCCTGTCCTGATTCCAAAAGTGCTCCTAGGAACCACCTGAGACAATGCTACTGGCCCCAAACCATATCCTGGCACTACCTAATCCATCCATACAGCTGCAGTCTGCAGGTGGCTCAGGGAAATGATGGACCAGTTGATATCTCAAGCCACTTTCAGGCCCTTTTAAGACCTTTATCCTGCCTTTTTTTCACCTATCTTTTTTTCTTTCCTAAAAGCAGAATCTTTTTTTTTGTGCTGCTCCAAAGCTGGAAACCTCTGGGGCAGAGCAGGTGGTTCTGTGCTCAAGCACTCCAGATTAGTCACTGATGGGACCTCTCCTTTCTCCATGAATAAATCAGGACTCTGCTTGCAGTCCCCTCTGGGAATGTTCAAAAAGCCCCTTCCTGCACTCAGGCAGGAGTTTTGTTTGATTCATGCCAGTGGGGACTTTTCCCAACAAACAATATTACAATCCCATCAAGCTGAAGAAAGCAACATGAAAGGGAAGGCCCCACTCCCCACAGGGGCCTCGGAGACGCCAACTGATGGAGAGCATGAGGTCTCTCTGCCCAGGTCCAAGCGGTCACCTCACTCATCAGCATGTCTCATGCAGGGTCAGACAAAAGAGAGGTTCAGCACTGAGGTTTCTGGTTCTGCAAGTTAAATATTCCCCAGAAAATATCCAGTTATCCCTCAGATACACAACCTGTGCATTCTACGCTTTGGTCTCTGGAATGATGCCGACACACCACAGGTGAATCAGCACTGACCCCAACAAAGCCCCAAATATGGACCATCTCCATCAGAGCTCAGATACCACAGGGTCCTTAGCTAAGGCAGCTTCCACAGGGAATGCATTGACCTGTTGGAATGGGTCCAGAGGAGGCCACAGAAATGCTCTGAGGGCTGGAGCCCCTCTGCCCTGGAGCCAGGCTGGGAGAGCTGGGGGTGCTCACCTGGCCAAGAGAAGGCTCCAGGGAGACCTCAGAGCCCCTTCCAGTGCCTAAAGGGGCTCCAAGAGAGCTGGAGAGGGACTTGGGACAAGGGATGGACGGACAGGACAAGGGGGAATGGCTTCCCACTGCCAGAGGGCAGGGTTAGATGGGATATTGGGAAGGAATTCTTGGCTGTGAGGGTGGTGAGGCCCTGGCACGTGTTGCCCAAAGAAGCTGTGGCTGCTGCATCCCTGGAAGTGTCCAAGACCAGGTTGGATGGAGCTTGGAGCAACCTGGTCTAGTGGAAGATGTCCCTGCCCGTGGCAAAGGGTGCAACAAGATGAGCTTTAAGGTCCCTTCCAACCCAAATCACTCTGATTCTCTGAGTCTATGATTTTACCAATCATGCAGGCTCTTTTCTTGTGTGCATATGTTTTGGGGTTTTGTTGTTTGGTTTTTTTGTTGTTGTTGTTTGATTTTGCATTTTTCACTTCTATTGGTTCATAGTGTTCATGGTACCTCAGATCAAGTTTCTTGCTTGTTTGAAATTTGAAAGTTCTTCAGCTTTAGAAAAAAAAAAAAAAAAA
>VZRZ01003356.1:379494-416274 GCA_013398175.1 Climacteris rufus | reverse complement strand
AAAAAACCAGAAACACTAAATTCATGATTAGCTAATTTGTACCCTGAGTGGCAAAAAAAAAAAAGATGAACTATCAGCACTGTGCCCAGAACAGAGCTCTCCCAACTCCTTGTCCCAGTCAGGCTACTGATCTATGAAATTTTCCTTGCAGATTTATTTTCAGGGGGGAAAAAAAATCACTCTGGTTACAGCAGGAAGAGAGTTTAGAGTAGAATTGCTATCTCCCAGCGGTGCTGGGGGCTCTTCCACTAAATCACATTACTGCAAGTTAAAATACAACCATACATCTGCTGAGACTTGGGTATTACTCACGTGTGTGTTTTTCAGTCAGAGGCAGGTATTGCGATATGAATTTTTCCTCCTCTCTGAGATGCCAAATTAAGCTGAATTCCTTTGTATTTTTCATGGATTCTCCTGCCTATCCAGCTGGTTACCAAAGCTCAGCTGCTTTGTGCTAATTTCTTAACCTGGTTTTGTGGCAGGGTCCCGGGTGGATTGAACTAATTTGAAATAAGGCGTGTCTGATTCTGGAACAGGAGCACCAACACAGGGAATTAATTATGAACCACTAATGTCAAGTGCACAGTCCAGGATAAGTCCTTGGGTAGACGAAGCTTAAGGCCATCTCTAAGTTTTCTCAAAAGCAAATTATTTTCTTCCTTGTTTGCCTCTTGATCTGCCTGTCATGAAATAGGTTCCCTGCCCATGCCAGGGTGGTTGGAACTGGAGAATCCTTTCCAACCCAAACCATACTGTGATTTTATGGCTATGAAATAGCCACACAGATAATTTGTTTTCACCTCATCTCAACTCCTGATCATCATATCCCGGAATCGATTGGGCTGGAAGGGACTTAAAGACCACCTGTTCCACCCCCTGCCATGAGCAGGGACACCCTCCACTATCCCAGGTTGCTCCAAGCCCTGTCCAACCTGGCCTTGGACACTTCCAGGGATGGGGCAGCCACAGCTTCTCTGTGCCAGGGCCTCCCCACCCTCACAGCCAAGAATTTCTTCCCAATATCCCATCCAACCTTGCCCTCTGGCAGTAGGAATCCACTCCCCCGTTGTCCTATTATAAGCCTTGTTTAGCTCTGGGTAAAAATTACAGCAGCCCCTGTGCAGCAGCTTAATATGGTCAAATTTAAACCCAGAAAGCTTTCTTGGCATGAGAACCCTGGACTGTGGGTGTGCTGGCTGACAGAAACAACCCTTTTATCCCGGGAAGCTTCAGCAGCCTTGTTAGAGGCCGTGATAGAGACATCAAGAGGTACATCCACCCCTAAGGCAGGAAGAGCCATACAAGGGGGGAGAGTCTGGGGGGATGAACTTGTCTGGGGAAGGATAGCTGAAAACTTCCAGCCAATATCAACCTGAGCTTTCCTCCAGACTGAGTGGGGATGGGTTGACTCTTCCCTGGCTTCCTGGTGGACCTTGGAGCTCCTGGCACCTGGCAATGATGAGACTTGCTGGTGGTCACAGCAGACCTGAGCCAGTGTGGGAAGTACCACCCAGAAGGGACTGAGGAGGAGGTCTCCAGGAGCCATCCCTTCTGCAAGGAGATGGATGTGGATGCTTCTCATCCACAGTCCTGCTGCCAAGCGTGTCTCCTTGCCTGCCAGAGCCTTTGAGATCAGCCCTGGGGATTGTGCACACTCCCTTGGGAAGCAGGTGACACCATAAGCCCAATATAAGCCTCAAGTTTACCACTCAAACAGTGGGTGATGGTGTAGACATGTCAAAACAGGATTTCCCTTTTTCTTTCTTTTTTAAACAAAAGTATCTCTCATTTTCCTGGGGTTTCTGGAAAAATTAAGCCATCTTCAGGAATTCAGTCTGGTTTTTTTTTCTATTTTCTACCTGCCCCTCTATGTACAGCTCTGGGTGCAAATCTGCAACACCCCAAGTGTGCATGGGGATGGTCTTTAACTCCTGCCCCCACAAACATAGAGCAGGACCAGCCTGGACATTAAATGAAGTGAGATGAGGGTTCCCATCGTTGCAGCTTGTGCCCACTGCCTGCTGTCCTTTTATTAGGCATCCCTGAGAAAAGTGTGGTTTACCTCCATATTTCCCCCTCGATATTAGAAGACAGCAATTCAATTACCCATCACCTTCCTCCCCGTAGGCTGAGCTTCCCCAGTTTCTTCCAGAAGGTTGGGTATGAGTAGACAGAGGACATTTCTCTGCAACAAACCCAGGGAAAGTCACCTCACCCACTCTTTGACTCAGTTTCCCCTCATTTTTTCTGACAACATTCTCAGAGCGGCCATTGCTGTGCAACCTAAAAGGAATTTTCCACCCAGGGACTATGAAAACCTCCTTGTTCTCCTTGAGAAACTTCACACCTCCAGGTGGCTGCCATGAATACATGAACTTGCTTTTCTCAACCTCCTGTCACCATCCCACCTCAGCCCCCAGTGGCTGAAGGACAACGGCCCAGGACAAGGCTGTGACCTTAGTCAGCCCCACCAGATGCTACTACAAAGCTGAGGACACCAGAAATTCATCGGTCTTGGCTGAAAATTCCTGGAAACAGAGAAATCCCAAATTTGGCTGTGAATTCTCCCACCCTAAGAACACAACAGACTTTGGATTTTCCTCCTTCCCATTAACCCCATCTTTTTTGGGAACAAAAAGACTGATGGAGCTTAAAAAGATGAATTACCTGATCTGCATATTTAATGAAGCTCAAATGCTCCATAAACCCGACATGAGTTTTAACAGTATTTAATGGTTTGCATTAATTAATAAGTCTTTAAAGATGTCAGACATTTGTAGATTTAAAAACTTTATAACTTTCAGTAAATTCAGTGGGGCTTAATGAATTCCTGCAGATTTACACAGCTTCCAAAACACGTTCCATTTCAAACAACTTCAATAATGTTTGTGATTTTAAGAGAAAGGAACAAAGAAAAGAAGGAAAAAAGAAAAAGGAAAAAAGAAAATTGTCTCCTTGTTCTCTCTTGGGGAGAACAAGGAGACAATTTATTAAGTTGTGATGTAATGGGAAACAGATGTATTTTTCTTTTCATTTCCTCATTTTACTTTGTTATTTGATTGATTTTTTGAGCTGTTCTGTGAAGAACTATTAATGCAATGAGGGGTGAGTAGCTCTGTAACCTCCATGTCTCTATAAGAAGGTTAACAGGATCAATTAGGTTGGAAAAGAGCTCCGAGATCATAGAGTCCAACCTGTGCCTGATCCCCACCTTGTCACCAGCCCAGAGCACTGAGTGCCACATCCAGTCCTTCCTTGGACATTTTCACGGATGGGGACTCCACCACCTCCCTGGGCAGCCCCTTCCAAGGCCTGACCACCCCTTCCATGCAGAAATTCCTCCTGATGTCCAATCTAGACCTCCTCTGGCACAGCTTGAAGTCATTGTCCCATTGTCCTGTCCCTTGTTCCCTGGGAGCAGAGCCCACCCCTCCTGGCTGCCCCTCCTGTCAGGGAGTTGTGGAGAGCCAGAAGGGCCCCCTGAGCCTCCTTTTCTCCAGGCTGAGCCCCCCCCAGCTCCCTCAGCTGCTCCTGGTGCTCCAGCCCCTTCCCCAGCACTGTTCCCTTCCCTGGACATGCTCCAGCCCCTCAAGGTCTCTCTTGTCAGGAGGGGCCAATGGACTCTGCCCTGGCCCTGCTGGACACAGCATTGTTGGGATAGCCCAGGGGCCATTGGCCTTCTTGCCCACCTGGGCTCATGTTCAGCACCCCCAGGGCCTTTCCTGCTGGGCAACTTTCCAGCCAAACATATCCATATCCATATCTCTGTCTGTTTTCGTATCCTCATCCACACACATACAAATATACAAATTTAATATCTGAGTTTTGCCATAATTATTGCTGAGCCAAACTATTTCAGAAATCCAATTCCTCACACGTATCCTAAAGGTCAACTCCTTACATCCATTTGGGACAAGCACAAAGGGTGGATATTCCAATTCCTCCCCACACCTTTGGTAATTACAGATTTTGGAGAAGCTCTTTGCCCAGAGGGAAGCAAAGTGAAAGGCAGGGGCAGGGCTGAAAGCAGAGCAGGGGGAGGAAAGAGAACATAACTCATCTTCACGGGTGAAATATGTGTATAAATGGGCTGGGATTTATCCTGAAACAACTTCCTGTGTTCACAAAGGAAGAAAGACAAGAGGGATCATGACAGCAATGAGTGCAGAGAGGGGAATGAGCCTTGGCTCTGGGTGTTCAGGGAGTTATTGCTTCTCCCAGGCATCTCACCAGCCTTTTAGTCAGGATCACTCATCCCACTCCCACACACTGGATATACAAATCTCAGGGAATGGTCACTGGAGTGCTGTCCCTGCCTTAGCAAAGGCCACTCCATGAGGGGTGAGCAGGTCAGGCCACAGGGCCTGTGGGCTGCTCTCAGGGGATGGGGCTGGAGGAGGAATCACAGGGGGGAATCCCTGCAGGTTCCACAGAAGGTTGGTGCTGCCTTTTCATCACCTCATGGCAGAATCAAAATGGCACCAAAATCAGAGCAGAGGCCCCACAAAGGAATGGAATGGTGCTAATGCAGGTCAGCTTCTTCCCACAGATTCACCAGCAGGAACACGGAACAGGCTTCCCAGAGAAGCTGTGGCTGCCCCATCTCTGGAAGTGTCCAAGGCCAGGTAGGAGCAAACTGGGATAGTGGAAGGTGTCCCTGCCATGGCAGGGGGTTGGAATTAATGTGAGCTTTAAGGTCCCTTCCAACCCAAACCATTCCGGGGTTCTGTGACTCCTCACCAAGTATTTCTCATTTTTAGTGACTTGCCCACATTCTCCACCCAGCTGTGCTCAACATCACACAATTTGGGCCAAAATGGACCACTCTGGTCCTGCTTATTTCCAGCACAAAGCGCCCTCCTGTATTCTGAAACCTCCTCCCCTTTAGCTCATCTCATTCTACCCTCACTCCCGTTCATCGCTGGGAACAACCCGCAGGAAGCAAAAGCGCTCCGGAGCCTTTATCCCAAACTCCTGCCTCCTCTGCTCCTGTCAGATGCGGCGCCTGGGATGCTCTGCCTCCCTCCCCGGCTTTGGCAGGACCCTGCGTCCAGCAGGCAGCGGGGGGCTCGGTGCCCGTGACGGAACTCGGGGGATGCTGCCCATCCATATGGAGGTTTGGGTACCAGCTGCTGCCTCCGCTCGCCCCGGGCTCGCTCCCGCCGCTCATTTGCTGACACGGATCGGCTGCTCGGGCTCGCAGCATCCCGGGAGCTTCCTGGCTACGGGCTCTGCTGGGCACGCTGAGCTGCGGGACTGACGGAGGAAGCGAGTGTGTAATTGCGACAGAGGGGAAAGCTGCGGGGGAGTTCGTCTCGGGATGACGAACGGGAGCTGAAAAGGCAGGAAGAGGCTCAGGGAACAGGGATGAGCAGTCACGAGAGTGGCTTGGCTTACTCTGTAGCAGGGGCTAAAGCCAAGTGCCCTGGAGAAGGGGGACTCAGGTCTCATTGCTTGCCCCCGAGCTCATCCAGCAGCACCAAAAACGCTGCTGTGGTCACCAACTCGACAGACCTGGCCATGCCGTTCAGAATTGCTGTTCAAGAAGATGTTGCCAAGGCCAGAGCTCCCTCTTGGACTGTTGTGGCTTGATAAATAACCACTAAGACAATGCTCTTTAATGCTGTGTGTCTGTGTTGGAGCTGAGGTGACCTGCTGGGTCTTCGAGCACTGGGAAACTGAGGCACAGAGCAGTGACCAGTTTGCTCAGGGCTCCTCTGGCACCTCTGTCCAGATGGTTCTGGAATACCCCCAGTGAGGGACACTCCATGTCCTCTCTGGACAATCTTTTCAGGGGTTGGTCACTGCCCAGGGAAGAAGCTCTTCCTCATGTCCAGCTGGAACTTCCTGAGCATCAGTTCCTGCCCATTCCTCTGGGGCCATTGCCTGGGCCCTTCTCTGAGCCCTCGCTGCACACAGGGACAGACAGGGATGGGGTCACCCTCTCAGCTGTGTCTCCTCTCGAGGCTGAGCAGCCCCAGCTCCCTCAGCCTGTCCTCATCTGAGAGCTGCTCCAGTCTCTTCATCATCTCCATACTCCTCCACTGAACCTGCTCCAGGAGCTCCATGTCTCCCTCCCTGATGATGCCCTCCAGGAATCAGCCTTCCAGGGACGTGTGGGAAAGCACAGCACTCCCCCATGAAAACACAGAAGTGATGCTCCCTAGGAACATCACAAACTTCATCTGCCAACTGCAGCTGGGCACAGCTGGACACCAGGCTGCCTGGTTTGGGGTTGTTCATCTTGCCTGGATCCAAAGGAAACACCCCAAGGCTACACAAGTGATCGGAAGCACCAAAAAAAAAAAGAAAATTTGAAGAGCTTTTGGGAAAAAGATTAAAATTTTCCTTCAGCGCCGCCTTCTGCCCCATGTTCCTGGTCCTCCTTGAAGGTTTGGGAACTCGCTGTTCTCAAGCTGGGGTGATAAAAAAAAAAAGTCTGTGCCCTTTTTGGATAATATAATAAAGACTTAGATGCTTTTCGGACGTCAGCTGCTGCCAGTAATCAGCGCTTCGCAGCTGCTGAGTCACAAATAGCTTGAAAAATATTTCCAGTCCTTGCTCTCCTGAGAGCTAATCCCAGAATGGGCAGTCATGAAAAAACATAAATCCCCAAATTACCAGAATGGCCCCAGAAATCTCTTTTAAGGCGATTAGTTCGATGTCGATTCTGGATTGTCTTTACCTCGTTGCTTTCTCCTCCATGTTCTTCCCTCCTCTCTTTTCCCTGGACATCCCCACATGGCTGGAAAAGGTCATTCCTCTGTCCCTCATTCTCCAAACCAGCCCCATCCACAACACCCTGGGATCTGCCCTCCTCCTGGCATGGGCTTTGTGCTCCCTCCCCACACCTGCCCTGTCCCCTCTCCGTGTGTGTCCCTGCCAGAAGATCAGATAAAACACTGAGCACGGAGAGATTATTTTTCTGGGTTTTTTTGGGGGGCTGTTTTCATCATTTACAGTGAGAACAGAGATGTTCCCATGTGGGCTTGTCCATGAATTTTTCAAGTCACCCTTCAAACCAAACACAGAATTTTTGCCACAGCTGTGTCTGCAAGAGATTTTACCCTGGTGTCCAAAGGGCTCCTCCAAGCTTGTCTTAACCTCATTCAAAATTGGTTTATCTGTAATTACTAAGAAGAAAAACAGGAAATGACCAGCTCCTTTATGACACTTTTTTTAAGAGAATGCCAAGCACGCTGCAAGAGTCATCACCAACAATTAATCAGAAGAAAGCCCAGCTGAAGCCCATGTGAGCCTGTCCATGCAGCTGTTGGCATAATTTCAAATAAGTAAATGTATAACTATATAAATTGCAACAATTCTATAAAAATGAATACATATTTATTTAATTTTTAAATATTTACATTTAAGTGGGTTCAGAGGAGGCCAAAAGAATGCTCCAAGCGTGGAGCCTTCTGCTCTGGTGCCAGGCTGGGAGAGCTGGGGGTGCTCACCTGGAGAAGAGAAGGCTCCAGGGAGACCCCGGAGCCCCTTCCAATGTCTAAAGGAGCTTATAAAAAGAGGGAGAAATACTTTTTACATGGGTAGTTAGTGATAGGACAAGGGGAACAGTTTTAAACTAAAAGAAGGGAGATTTACATTAGATATTAGGAATAAATTCTTCCCTGTGAGGGTGGCGAGGCCCTGGCACAGGTTGCCCAGAGAAGCTGTGGCTGCCCCTGGATCCCTAGAAGTGTCCAAGGCCAGGTTGGATGGGGCTTGGAGCAACCTGGGATAGTGGAAAGTGTCCCTGCCCGTGGCAGTGAGGTTGGAATGAGATGATCTTTAAGGTCCCTTTCAGCCCAAACCATTCTCAGGTATGTGCAGAGGATCAGGAAACATCTGGTAGGTCTTGCCAGGAAAGTTCTTGTTTAAGGAGATTATATGGTCAGAGGTTGATGCTGTCAGTTTGCAGCCATTTCCCCTTGTCACTCCATGTTCTTGTGCCAAGTCCCTCTCCAGCTCTCCTGGAGCCCCTTGAGGCACTGGAAGGGGCTCTGAGGTCTCTCAAGAGCCTTCTCCTCTCCAGGTGAACACCCCCAGCTCTACCAGCCTGGCTCCAGGGCAGAGGGGCTCCAGTCCTTGGAGCATCTCCATGGCCAAGACTGCTTTGTGGGAACAGTCACGGTCCCTGTCCCATGCCTGGCCACTGTGTGGGTCAGTGCTGGTTGGTCTTGGCCAAGCAATGCCAGGACAAGGAGCAAAGTGAAATGCAGATCCCATGTCAGGGTCCCAGCACTGCTGCATTTACTGGCACAGACACCCCGTGGCTCCCTCTGCTTTCCCCTGCATGACCCAGCGCTCTTCCTCTCTCTGCCTGGTTTTGGACATCCCCCATTCCAGAAATCTCATTTCCCTTCCCAAGGACTCAGGGTTTTATGTAAGAATGGGAAGACATGAGACACCCACATGGTGACAGCCTAACAGGAGCAAAAGCCTCTATCACTCAGCAGAGAATATTTTTAACATTAACAATAATATCCGGATGGCCTGGCCTACAAAAGGCTGCTCCAGGGCATCCATCCCAATGTGGCAGCATTCCCGAGTGGCTGCTGGGACTCTCTGAACTAAGTTTAGCCCTGAAATGAGCTCAGACCCCTCACTGAGGTCTCCAACTCGTGGTCTCCCAACTGAGCCCGTGGAAGAACTCTGCTGCCTCCCCTTCCATCCCTTGGCACTGGTGACTCTTGTGCCACGGGTGGCTCTGCCTGTGCCAGAGAAGAAAACGTAAATGCACCCCTGGGACATGGCAGGACATGTCCCCCCTGTGGTGGCAGCATGAGGCTCTTCCTGTGCTGAAGGCTCCAAGGGATCAGCGCTGCCCTGGGTTGATCCCTGCTCTGGTTTTGGCTTTTTCTCCTCCTTGCTGCTCCCCACATGAAATAAAAGCCCAGAGCCAGATCACGGGGACAGCATGGAGCTGGGAGTTTGCCTGCATTCCCCACCAAGCCCTGCAGCAGGTCCTTGCAGGAGCCTGCCCCAGGGCTCACAGCCAGCACCCATGCAGGAGGAGATGCCCAGGGAAAGGCCCCATCCAGGAGGAGATGCCCAGGGAAAGGCTTTGGTGCTCCCAGAAATTCTTCTGGGTGACATCTCAGCATCACCCCGGGCGTGGGGTCACCCACACTGCATTGGTCATTCCGTGGCTGCCCTGATCGATTTTTCCCAGCTCCTCCCAATCCTTTCCCTGCTGCAAATGCAATGGACAGAGTTAAGCTTGGCCTCCGTGAGAGGAACCAAGAGGCCTTCAAGGACATTTTTACAAAGTATGATGTGACATGGATAATGAGGAAATAAATAAGGAAAAAAACTGGGAGGGGGTAAACCACCCTAGGAATCTCACAGCCATCACCAGGACTGTGCACAGGCACAGGGGAAGGAGGGGCAGTGAGGAGCCAGCTTGCTATTTTAAGGACAAGCTCCAATAGTAAAGTAATCATCTCCCGAGCAATGCTATTTTCTGGATCCGTGCCCTCAAGTCAGCATGAAGCCACCGTGCTTTCTATTCCAGTCACACCGAACGCTTCCCACCAATCTATCCATCTTAATCCCGGCCCCGGCAGCCGCACAACCCCCGGGGGGTGCCCGGAGACGGGGGGTTTGGAGCTGGGTGCATCCCAGCATCGCAGCATCGCAGCATCGCAGCATCGCAGCATCGCAGCATCGCAGCATCCCAGCATCCCATCCCTGGGAGCACCGAGCCGCCTTCGCCGCCGACTTGTCCCCGCGGCGGGATGATCCTTTCATCTGCATCCTCGCTGCTGCTGCTGCTGCTGGTGCTGGTGCTGGACAAAATGCCTCCCACGTAATCAGTTCCCAGCCTCCCTCTTCTCCTCCTCCGCCTCCCCCCTCTCGATGGCTCTCCTCGCTCCATCCCCTCCTCTGGCGCACCGCGGCTACGGATAAAGGGATCGGTCCTGCGGCTCTGGGGTCATTTCAGGAGCTGCCGCCGCTGGAGCGGCGGGGTTTGCACGCACAGAACTCCCGTCCTCACTGTAGCACCGCCGGGACACGGGCGCCCAAGGAGATGCCGGGATGCTTCACCCAAGTTGTGCACCTGCATCCTCGCTGGATGATGCCTCCGTGCCTGCCCTGTCCCCTCCTCACCCACAGCCATCCAAAAGGGACGTGCTGGGCACAAAAACTCTGTCAGTGCCTCCTTCACCTCCTCCACATCCCCACCTCCCCTCCCCGCTCTCCTCTCCCCGCACCCAGACCACGGGATCACGGAAATCTCTTCCTCTCTTTTATTTTTACCGGTGTGATGAGGCAGGAGCCGCACTTCCTGCTGCAAGGATCTCCCTGCGACTTCACCTTCAAAAGCACGAAGTCCCCAGAGCCCCCGAGGCACGAGGTTTCCTCCTGCTGAGCGCTAACAAGTGGCCAGGAGCCCGGGGGTTTGGTGTTCTTTCCTAAATAATTTTTTTTTCAGAAGCCCAGAAGATTAAAAGCTCAGCTGACTTCCCCAAAAAACTATGTTTATGGAGCACAAAAGGATCTGGAGTTTAAGTAAGTGCTCATATACACAAATATTTACATAAGGACCCTTCTGGACACAAATTAACCTCCAGTTCTATTTGGGAGGAAACTTTCCCTAGGATTGTGTGTTTTCTCCCTACAGAGACACTTCCCAAATACTAATCATTGCAATAAAAATACACTGCAGTGCAAACCCTGGAAATTGCCTAATTTTAGTACCTTTTGCTCCCAGACACTTGGATTTGAACCCAATTTTTTTCCATCAAAATGCTGGAAAGCCCTGAGCTCCAAGAGGTGCCCCCCTCTGTGCCTCAGTTTCCCCCACACTGGCCAGGTGATGCTGAAGTTTGGGACATGTTCAAGGCTTGTTTCTGATTTTAAAAAATCAACTGCAAGTCAAAAATCGAAGCTGAGAAAATGCTCTGGGCAGGATGGTTGGAATTTTTGGGGAGAGGAAGAACTTTTTTGTGAGGTTTGGGTTTTTTTTTTGAGAATTTTATAAAAAATAACATGATCTAAAAAAACCAACCAGAAGCAGTCACGAGAGATCTAAAGTTTAAAAACATGACCTCATAATTCTTCCCTAAGCCAGAGACCTCATATCATAACAGACCAGCTCAAACAGGGGCATTAATCAAGTTCCATCAGGAAGAGCTTTGCAGTCCTCAGATGACTCAGATTTGGTCTTTACATTCATTTTCCCATTCCTATTTCCCCAGCTTGCGTCTTTCCTCCCTTCCCACCCCTTTTGTCCCCAGCTCAGCACAGCATTTGGCAAGGCAGTGCTCTTTAAATGTACTTATAAATAAATATTTATTTCTTTGTATGCTCAGCAGGTGAGTTTGAGTGAGTGAAGCTGAGGAGGAGAAGATGGGATGGGGTGGGATGGGATGGGATGGGATGGGATGGGATGGGATTTGATAGTAAAGGATGGCTGTTTGCAAGAAGCTTCACCAGTGTGGAAGATGTATAGATATAATATATAAATTATATATATATATAAAATTATACATATCCACAAATACACAAATCCAGATTTTTGAAGGGTTTTTCCCTGCCTCTAAAAAAGTAAGGTAAAAAAAAAAAAAGAAGAAGAAAAGGAAAAAAAAAGGCAGAACAAACCCAATCCTATAACAAAATAACAAGAACATCCTGCTGCAAAGTAATTCCAGGTCTCCCCTGGACTAAACTGGAACAGGTTCCCAGGAGTCAGCAGAGAAGAGGCAGAGAGCTGCAAGAGCCAGTCACACACCCTGCAGCTGGCAAAATAATAATAATAATAATAGTAATAATAATAATCAGCCATGTCCAATCAGCCCTAATATCCATCACCACCATCAGGTTCAATGCAGGATTAAGAACTGGAAGTGAATAAATATGCCAGTGATTTCCACTGTGTTTAGATGTGATTGGAAGTCCCAGAGGAGGGATGTTTTCAGCCACGGATGCATTTTCCAGTCTGAGGCTGCTGTGGCTCTCTTGGCTGCACTCTTGACTCCTGGTACCCTGGAATCCCAGAACTGGGTTGGAAGAAACCTTGAAGCTCATCCTGTTCCATCCCCTGCCATGGGCAGGGACACTTCCACTATCCCAGATTGCTCCAAGCCCCATCCAACCTGACCTTGGACACTTCCAGGGATGAGCACCCACAGCTTCTCTGGGCAACCTGTGCCAGGGCCCCACCACCCTTGGTGAGGGAACACCCATCCCAAACCCGGATGGGGATCCTATTACCGGGATGCCTGTTATTAGCCGCTTATCCCGACTTATCAGTCGAAGACGCAGAAATAATGAGAGCTGGAGTCCGAATGTTCTTGTGTTCAGAGCAAGGGCGGAAAAGGGGGGAAACCCCTTTCGTTTAATTCTTATATACACTTTTAGAAATCACAGATCATTGGAGAAAATTAACACTTCCGTCTCTAACTATATTGGTTACAAGAAGTGTCCGTCAAAAGGATCTGTGTCCATGGGAAAGGAATGTAAAAAGATAATTTTTACAACAACATAGCTATGTTTACAGAATCTCGTCCTTGAGACTGTCTAACAGAGAAAACTAGCTATTTTACAGTGAAAAATGGGCAACAGGATCCATTCCTTGAGTAAGCCAAAAATTGTGAGTTGAACCCACAAATAAGGCCCTGTGCTGCTCTTTGTGGAGCAGGAGTAAATCTCCCACTGCTCAGGCACCTCCTGGACACCCAGCCCCTGCTGTGAGGACTTTCAACCTCACAGTTAAGGAATAAGATCAGAGAACTTCATCTCCTCATGGTGGTCTCATCAACTCCCCTCAGAAATGCAACTCCCTCACTTTACCTTCTGCCACTCAAAGACTCACTTGAACATTTCAGCCCCAAAAATTCATAGAAAGCAATGGGAACATCCTCAGGAAGGCAATGTGGGTATGGGAAGGTCTGGAGAAGCTGGACTATGAGGTGGGATCTCGCTGAGCAGTCTTGTCCTCCTCCTCAGCCATCTCCTGAGTTACTGCCATGCCTGTAGGACCTGACCATCCCCATCTAAACACTCCTTGGCACAACTCATACCAGCCCAGACCCTGCCAGGTCCTAACCTGGGAGTGAGCAGAGGCCCAAGGACACCCCAGAGTCCTGTTCCCAGGGTCACACCCGTGGATGCAATGTGGAATTCCCTCTCCACATCCCAGTGTCCCCCTGCAAACCTCTGCTCCGTGACATTGTCACCCTGACCCACAGCAAGGGGCCTGACATGGCCTTTGGTAACATCCCTGGGGTCTCCCTGGGGGAAGTCAAGCATTTCAGTGGTCAGCAGATTTGCAGAGAAGGATGGAAAAGTGATGGAGGCCCCCACACCAACACCAGGACTGTGCCCTGCCCACCATGGCCATGGTCCTGAGTCACCTCCACGGTGTCCCACCTCTCAGAGCTCCCTGAGGAGGGGCCAGGAGGGGACCAGGCTGCTTCCTGGGGAAGGCAGAGGAAGGGGTGACCGTGTTTGCCTTGGAGCACTCAGGGGATGATGGATGCTGCTGTCAGTGGTGCCTCCCAGTGCCACCCTGACACACAGGAATCACAGGCGCAGTGGGAACTCAGCATTCCACCTCTGGATCCTCTTTCTTTCATCACTATCCTTCTCCTTTTTATTCTTCCTTTTCTTTCGTTTCTCACTTTCCTGCTCCTTTTAATTCTTCCTTTATTTTCAGTGGCGCGGGGAGGACGGGGCTGACTCGGAGGAGGAACAGTGCAGAGAAATCCATCAGCTCCGGCCAGGAGGAGCCGAGCCCACAGGCTCCTGAGCCCCGGCGTGGAAAGCAGCAGGGAGCCGTCTCTTCCTTGGGGGAATCTCTGCATGGAGGGCTGACGGGAGAGCCCCCCAGCGCCGCTGCCTCCCCGAGTCCCCCGCACCCTCGGCATCCCCTCTCCGCCCCGCACCGACTCTCCGGTTTCCGTGACAACGCCGGGCTCGCAGGAGCCTCTCCAGCTCCGCGCTCGCCCACCCCGGCACCCGCACAGCCCGCGGTGCCCGCGCACCCCACCTGGGCTTTAGCGGGGTCATCCCCAATCCATCACCCTCGGGATGGGTGCCTGGAGGAGGCTCCGAGTAGCAGTTGGGTGTCGGAGCGGGAAGCAGGCTGCCGGGTTGGGGACTGTCCCTTTGATCAGCTCCCGGGGATGGCCACGGCACGGGGTGGGTGCTGAGAACAGCTGGGATGCAGGAAAGGCAAAGGGGAAAAACCTCACAGCGCTCAGGGTCAGAGCTGATCATAGAATGAAAGAACCCCAGAATGGTTTGGGTTGGAAGGGACCTTAAAGCCCATCTCATTTCAACTCCTTGCCCATCTCATTTCAACCCCCTGCCATGGGCAAGGACACCTTCCACTGTCCCAGGTTGCTCCAAGCCCTGTCCGGCCTGGTCTTGGACACTTCCAGGGATGGGGCAGCCACAGCTTCTCTGGGAAACCTGTTCCAGGGCCTCCCCACCCTCACAGCCAAGAATTCCTTCCCAATATCCCATCTAACCATGCCCTCTGGCAGTGGGAAGCCATTCCCTGTGTCCTGTCTGTCCATCCCTTGTCCCAAGTCCCTCTCCAGCTCTCCTGGAGCCCATCTAGGCACTGGAAGGGGCTCTGAGGTCTCCCTGGAGCCTTGTCTTCCCGAGGCTGAACACCTCCAGCTCTCCCAGCCTCATGCTGAGGTTACACCTCCACAATGAGATAAACCCATGCTGGAGCCACTTTTAACCTTTTCTACCCTCCCAAGGACAGTGGCGGCATCCCAACCACCTGTTTGGGATGGTCCCTGGCCCAGGCCAACTCCTGAGCTGAGCCAGGGATGGTTTGGGTAAATCTGAGTGAGCCAAGGCTGAAAGGACAGAGGGGATGGTGGTAGAAATGTAAAGGCAGCGAAGGTCCAATCCCAGCCTTTGTGTCCAGACTCTGTTTCATTTACCACTCACAATAATCAATCACTCAGCCATGGCAGGGCCTGGGCAGACCTGAGCCCAGCTGCTGGCAGTGCTTCCAATTCATCCCTGCCCTGGCTGATGTCACAGCAGCAGTGACTTCCATCAATGACTGGACTGAGAGGGTGACTCACAGGACACCCTTTCAGTTCCTTACCCCTTGCTCCAGGGGACAGACTCAAACACTGGCTGTTTTGGCTGAACAGGACATGAATACACCTTGTAGAGAGCCAGACACTGCTGGGAGTGTTTGCGGTGAGCAAGGGCTGTGCGCAGGAAAAGTGGCCACAGGATGGGAATAAAGGACAGGAACAACTTAGAATCATAAAATCACAGAATATCCTGAGTTGGAAGGGACCCACAAGATCATCCAGTCCAACTCCTGGCCCTGCGCAGACACCCCAACAATCCCACCCTGTGCCTGAGAGCAATGTCCAAATGCTCCTGGAGCTCTGGCAACAATCAAACAAACATCCAACTCTCCTAGATTGTCCCACCATGTGAGTCCCAAAGAGGACCCAGGACCAGCTGCTACACAGAGCCAACACTGATCACAGAACCATGGGACAGTTTGGGTTGGCAGGGACCTTTAAAGGCCATCTAGTCCAAACCCCTGGAATGGGCAGGGACATCTTCAACTAAATCAGGTTGTCCAGCTGATAGGTTGTCCCCTTTGGTTCTAAACTTACAGCCTCACAAATATCACAAAAAATAGATATCTGGGTAGAAAAGAGAAGGGTATGATGACTTCTTTTCCTCATTCTCATTAATCTGGGCAAACCTGATCTGAAGGCAAGATCCCTCTGCTTTTCAGGGCTTAGGACTGGCCATGAGCAAGGAGGGAGTTCCATTTACTGCTGCCTGCCCTGGCCTATGGAAATAAATCTGTGGAGGCGAAAACACAGCTCAGTGGAAACATCACACTGTGAGAGAGGGAGTTAATCACCCCTCCTGAAAAAAAAAAAGGAAAAGGTGTTGCACAGTCACTGCTGGAATTTTTCTGCAAGACCCTTCTGTCAGGGACAAGAGAAAGGCAGCTTTCTGTGGGGTGAGATCCTGCTGCTTCCAGGTGAGGGGCCCAAAGGTGATGGAAAGGCTATTTACAGGCAGCCAAATTCCCAGTGCAGGAGGGGACTGGCCTGGGTAAATTTTGTGCATCATGTGGAGTCATGATTTAACTCTTGGGATCAGAGCCCACTCCAAGCTTTGGATTCTTGGTGGGAATACTGGCACCACTGAAATATGGGATTGTACTCACTGACACTGAGGAAGAAGCCCAGATTCCAGCTGCCAGAACAAAGGCTGAGGAGCTGTGTTTAACAGCACGAGGACCCAGCTCTACATTACACACACACAAGGCTCACACTGAGCTGTCCCCAGCATTAAAATTTCATTACAAGGAGTGCACCAGGAATAACCATTATCAATTATATATTACACGCTGCTTTAGTCTAAAAGAAATCGAATGGCTCAGGGGTTCTGCTGTGAGAAGGAGCCTCTCCTACAAGGTTTGGAGCTGGGTGTGTTTGTGGATTCACCACACAGCTCCCACTCTCCCAGCCCTGTGTGCACAGGTTGGAATATCCATCCCAGGAGGTGCCTTGCTGGCTGTTTCTCCTGGTTCCATGCAGGCCATGCTGGGTTATCACAGAATCACAGAATGGATTGGGTTGGAAGGGGGTTCCAATCACACCTTCCCCTATCCCAGGTTGCTCCAAGCCCTGCCCAACCCAGCCCTGAACACTTCCAGGGATAAGGCAGCCACAGCTTCTCTGGGCAACCTCTGTGGGATGCCCAGGACAGGACAGGGATTGAGGACTGGATGTTGTGGCTTTCAGAGGGATGGTTCTATAAACACCTGGCTTTGCTGCTGTGCCAGAAGCCCCTTGGGTAACTCACTTGGTCACCTGAGATGTCACCTACAGCCATGGGCACCTCCAAAGGTGTCTGTTCCTGGAATCTTGGACACCTCTCATGGGTGAGATGACTGGAGGCGTCCCCACTGCTGACAGAAGGTTCTTTGGTGGCCTCAGTCTCCTCTTTCAGGTACTTTGGTCTAAGCACCAGACCTCACCCACACCCAGAGCTGCAGAGGGTCCATCAAGTTGTCCCTGGGAAAGCAGTGACAGCCACCCCTTCAGTGTTCACAGCACCCAAATCTCCTCTTTCCCCCAGGGCACCAGGCCTGAAGGCTGAGCAGCTTTTAAAAACCAAACCCACAAACTCTTCCATTCTCAGTGTGTTCCTCATCCCTGCTCCTGCCTCCAGCCATGCAGCCCCAAGCAGCCCTGGTCCTACAAAAAACCCAGTTGGCCTCCACTTCTTGTTGAGGAACAAATGCTGGCATTGTCTGAAGGTTTTCCTGTTAAATGATCCCCCTCCTTGGATGGCAGACAGGGAACAATCCCAGATCCTGATAGATGATAATGACAGGGACACTAAGCTGCGGTGGGGTGGAGAGAGGGGATGTTCAAGGGTGTTAAAGACTTAACACTGATATTTTAATCCAATTAATGCCTCTTGTGCAAGCAGTACTGGGTATTTTGGAAACATCCGTGTAAAGGCAGCTGAGTGGGAACAGTCAGGCCAGGGGGGTCTGCGGGACTTTTTTCACCCACTCAAAGCTTTTGGGAGGAGTTACACGGGAAGATGGGGATAGAATGTGGGGGAATGGTTTTTAAACTAAAAATGGAGAGATTTAGAATAGATCTTAGGAAGAAATCCTTCCCTGTGAGGGTGAGGAGGCCCTGGCACAGGTTGTCCAGAGAAGCTGTGGCTGCCCCATCCCTGGAAGTCTTCAAGGCCAGGTTGGATGGGGCTTGGAGCAACCTGGGAGAGTGGAAGGTGTCCCTGCCCCTGGCAGTGAGGTTGGAATGAGATGGTCCTTAAGGTCCCTTCTCACCCAAACCATTCTGTGATAACACCACAGCAGGTCCCACATTTCTCAGCTGCCAACAAGCCCATGGCTGCACTTTGAAATCCTTATTTCCCTTTCCCATTCAGTGGATCGTGCCTGAGAAAGTGATTTCTCAGGATGCAGATTAAAGCAGAACAGCAGAGAGCCTCCAGTGCAATTATGAAAAGGAAGTAATAAAAATAGTAATTAAAAGTCATATTTCTGCTGGGTAAATGCCTGGGCAGGGCTGGGAGTCGTTGGAGAGAAAGATGCCTGAAATGCAGAGGATGCAGCAGATGTGGGGATGGGACAGAAAGGCTTTGTCTGCTTCAGTGAGAGGAAACAGGGACAGGGATTGCCCCATTCCTGCTGTCACCTGTTGACACAGCCCCTTGCACAGCTTTAATCCAGCAAAAGAGGCCTGTTGGGTGCTGGTCTCTGCCTTGACTCATTTTCCTGTTGGATCAGCCAGGAGGGATGAGTCCTTTGGTCGTCCTGTCTGTGTAGATGGTGGGACACACGGCTTTCCTGTGTGGCTGCTGAGCTGGAGAAAAGCAAAGCAATTTGGGTTTGGGTGGAAGAGATTTCTCTCACTGAAATGAAAACACAGGCAGAGTTTCATTTGGTTCCACCCTGAACTGAGCACATTTGACCTCCTGGAGTGGCGGCCAGGGCACAGCCTGAGGGCATCTCAGGTGGCCTTTGGCACCTGCTTGGAAAAACCAGGAGAAGGCAACATCTATGTAAGTAAATTATCCAGAGTCTCTTCTCAGAGGTCCTGAGGTCTTGTCCCTGGGCTGCCAAAGCTGCAAACACTCTTCCAGGACCTGATCCAGCAAGGATTTGTACCTCATGTATCCCTGTGGGACATGGGGTCCTTCTGCCCCTCCCAACCCTCTCAGACCTGGCCAAAGCAAGACCTCTGAGCAGAGTGGTTGGCAACCTCAACATGATGCTCTTGGAAACTTCAACCATGGGTGTTCAGGCAGAAGAAGATGCCAGTGGGGTGGCTGGGATGAGATCTTCCCAGGAAAGGCTTCCTGCACCACCCATCAGCACTTTTCTGCTGCAGGGACAGCCCCACAGGCAACAAATGAGACCCCAACTATGATGAACCTTTCAGGAAATGCTCAAAACTCTCCCCCACAAAGGCAAAACCCTAAAGCCCAGAGGGACTCTTTGCCTTCCTGCTGCTGAATCACCAGTGGGGAGCAGGAATTAAACAGGAGAAAATAAGAATGGAGCAGCAGTAAGTGGAGATTGTAAACACAAGCCAGATTAAAAACTTAATGGGTCTAAGCAGGCACCGGGGGAAAGAGGGAGTGGGAGGGAATGGGGCTGGCAGGGAGGGGAGGCTGGTGCTGTCTGATGGGCAGAAAGGGCTGTGGGAAGCTCAAGCAATCCCACTGCACCCAGAGGAAGGGAAACATGCTCAGGGAGTGGGAGCTGGAAGTGCAGTCACTCTCCCAGACACTGCACTGGGCTGGGTCCTTCCCAAGAACTCAGAGGACTTTTGGAGGGACAAGGAGGAGGTTCAGGACCTCCACCATCCCACCCCTTGCTGGGGGTTTGGGGCAGGAGATGGGGTTCAGACTGAGGGAGGCTGTGTGAGGGGTGATGGGGATTCATGGATATGAAGGGAGAAAATGTTTTTCAGCCCTAAGTGTTTCTGGGATTGGGGAGATGGGCTCATGGAAATCAGTCTCCTCAGTTATTAAATTAGGAGGATGCTCAGGCCAGCCCAGGATGAGCCTGGTGGCTAAAGATGTGGAAGTCTGAGGCTCCAATCCCAGTTTTTGCAGTAACCCAGGGTTCAAAAAACCCTGCTTTTCCTATTTTCCTCCCAAAGTTTTCCTTCACGTGCTCCAACATGGAATCACTCCCAGTGAAATGAGGCAGCTAAGAAAACAAATTGCTCTGTGAGTAGAAGAGCAAAGCAAGGTTGGTTTCCAAAGGCTGGTGGATTTTCCAGTGTCCAACAGAGCACAAACTCCAGTGAAAGATTTACCCAAGGCTGTGACACTCATAAAGTCTCTCTAATTGGTGGTTTGGCTGGAATTTAAGAGGGAACATGCTCCCAGGGTGCTTCTTCCTTCACTGAGGATAGTAACAAGTTCCTATTCCCTTTCCATGTGTCTGGTTGTGTGAAAGCTGTAGAATTTATCCTCTGAAAAATCAGTATTAAAAGTTGTGAGGGGTCCACCCTCTGTCCCTATGTAGGTCTGGTTTTCTTAGGAAATAAACACAAAGTTGTGGTGAAAGACTGCACAAAACCAAACAGGAAAGCTTTGGAAACAGAATTTTGCACCTCTCAGGCAAAGAGAAGCATTTAGGATGTCTCTGAGGTGAGATTTGACTTGAAATTTTTCCTCTGGGCTCTAACACCTAAGGGAAGAAAATAATCATATAAAGATGGAATGCTGATGACCTTTTCTCTACTCGCCTACATTTAGAGTCATGGAATGATAGAATCATTTAGGCTGGAAAAGACCTTTAAGATCATCATTTCAGTTGCTTTCTGAGAGCCTGGTGTGCATCCTGGAGAGTCTGAGATCGGCAGTGCCACTGGTGAAGCTTCTGGGTTTCAGGACATGGAAAAGAGCTGTTTGATCACACCAGTGTGAGCTGCAAATGGGACAGGAACCCTGTCAGGCGGCTCAGCACTCCCCTCCTGGGTGCTGGTGACCATGTCCCCTCCCTGCTATGCCCATCATCCCAGCCAGTCTCTGAGACAGCCATGGAAAAGCTGCAGCATCCTGCAGACCTTGGCTGCCTCTGCTTTTCGGACCTTCCCTGAGTGTGTGAGCCACCTCCTCGTGTCCTCCTCCACGAAGGGACCGCATCCCTTCATGGCTGCCCCTGGGAAGAGGTGCAAGGATGCCACCTTGTCCCAGCAGGCACGTGTGTCATCATGGAATCACAGAGTGGTTTGGGTTGGGAGGGACAGCAAAGGTCTTCTCATTCCACCTCCTGCCATGGGCAGGGACACCTTCCACTATCCCAGGATGCTCCAAGCCTTGTCCAACCTGGCCTTGGACACTTCCAGGGATGGGGCAGCCACAGCTTCTCTGGACACCCTGTGCCTCCCCAGGGCCTCACCACCCTCACAGCCAAGAATTTATTCCTAATATCCCATCTAACCCTGCCCTCTGTCACTATGAAGCCATTCCCTTGTCTTGTCCCTCCATGTGTGAGTGCAAGGCGATGCACAGGCACATCCGTGGAAGTGTTCCAGCGGCTCCAAGCCAGCCCCTTCCAGGCAGACCCCTGGCTTGCAGGCTGACCTGCACACACGAGGTCTCACCCAGCAGCCACGGGATCTCGCCGTGACTCATCCTCGCCGATCTGACAAACCCATCCCATTGATGAAAGCCCCGAGGGTTCGGGCTCCCGGCCAAATCCCTGCACTTCATTCATGGGAAAGAGGGCCCGGGAGGGGAACTGGCTGGGCTCGGGTCCAGGGAACAGACGCACAGGCGGATCTGGCCACTGCACTGAGTCCTCCTATAGCCATGGATGGGGGCCAGGGGCATAGGAAGGAGCCGCAGCCATCCCTGCACAAGGAGGCTCCAGCCAGGAAACAGCAAGGAACAGGAGCCCTGGGCCAGAAATTCTCCTTGGGGGCAGGAAGAGGAGCAGACCCTGCAGCAGAGCCCTGGCTCTGGGAAAGGTTGTGTCCTTCTGGAAAAATCCTTGCAGCAGCACCATTAACCTGAGCAGTGCAGTTTTCCAGTCTTAACCTCCAGCAGGACCTCACCAGAAACACAGTGAGGACAAGGAAGGGCGATCCCTGGGTGTTGTGGGATGTAAACATTCCTTGTGCAATTCCTCATGCACTCACAGCTTTGTGCATGCCCAAGCTCTCCCAGAAACTTCCAGTGTTGGGAATTACATATGTTCCTCACAGCTTTTCCTAATTTCTGCAGCCAGGGCGTTGGAACTAGATGATCTCTAAGGTCCCTTCCAACCCAAACCATTCTGTGATCTGATGGGATACTGGAGCATATCATGTGGGGCACCAATCACAGGGGGAAAATCTGTAAATAATAACCCCTAAATAATGGCCTGGTCACCAGAGTGTTACTTCAGAGGGATCATTCCTGCTGGAGACATTACTGAAATAAGCACCCTCCTAGAAAAGGGATTTTTTTTTTTTTTTTCAGGCTGAACTGGTATTTTCCAGCAGGGAAATAAAAGTTTGCCTTGAGAAATTCCTTGACAGCTTCCTCGGGAGACTCACAGAATCATAAAATCATTAAGGCTGGAAAAGCCCTCTAAGATCATCAAATCCCACCATTCCCCCAGCACTGCCAAGGCCACCACTAACCCACATCCCCAAGTGCCACATCCACCCAGCTTTTAAAATCCAGGGATGGGGACTCCACCACTGCCCTGGGCAGGGAATGACTTGTGCTTTGGTGCAATCTGCTTGGAAAAGGGCTGAAGAGGCAGGAAACCCTCAATGGGTTTCAAGTGCCAGGCCAGGAGACCTGACAGCCAAGCCCAGAATATTTTAAGCTGTGGGGATAACAACTGAGCCACAATCCTCCCTCAGAGGGCACACGGAGGAGCCAGGCTTGGATAGGGCTGAACATCCCTCCTGTTTTCACTGATAGCATCTCCAGGTCTTAGGGATGAGCTGCAGGGAGTGACAACCTGTCAAGGACAAAAAGACTTTTCAATATGACCCCACCTGGACTTTGATCCCCAGCCAAACCTCTTGTAAGAGAGAGATGATAGCTGGTTTGCTTTCAGAGCTGCAGCAGTGGCTTAAGCCAGTCCAGCCCCCAGACTAGTGCTGGATTAGTCTCACTCCAGTGCTTTAATGTGGCTGTAAAGGTTAAGTGCTGATTCCTGGAGGTGTCAACCACGCAATGGGGCTGTGCTGGAAGGGGAAAAAGAAATGACAGCTTGAAAGCAAAAAAAAAAGGGGAAATTTAGAGAGTTTAAGAAGACCCTTATGAGGAGAGAGATGTTGGTCTGGGGAGCAGAGCCTGGGAGGGAAGGGGCTCCATCCCACGCTCCCCTTGAGGCTGATTTGGCCAAATCATTGATCCCACAGAAGACAGCAAGGCAAATTTGGAAAACATGAGTCTAACACAAGGCAGATGTGCAACAGCACAACCAAAACACCTGCAGAGACCCAACCCCACTCCTGGGCCACAGCCAGCAAACCCTTGGAGAGGGATCCACACCCCCATCCCAACATTACCTCTGAGCCCTGCTGCAGAATTGAGGGAAGCACCTCCTTAAGCACTGGAGCCTGAGTGCATCAAGCAGGGAGGAAAGTGAATGCCGGGGCTGCGTGTTGTAGCATTAGTCACGAGCTCCTGTGCGTGAGGAAAGTCGATCCCAGTGTTGTGCTCTTCCTACACAAGCAGTCCCATTGAGATCCAGAGCTACTCAAGCAGGGAAAGTCAAGCAAAGTGAGGATGTGTGGGAAGATCTGGCAGTGCTTTTAAGGTAATGTTTGAGGTTGCCATCCATTTTTTTCCCCTCTTGAAATTCACTGAGCAATTTTCTCCCTCCTGTAATCATCTTCTTCTTTTTTTCTTTTTTTCTTTTAATTTTTTTTTAAACCAAATCCACATTACAGAGAAAAATGGCAAGAAAGTGTAATTGTAGAGGAGGGGAGGGAATGCAGAGTAGGGAGAGGAGGCAGCTGTATTGACCATCTGCTATACCGCTAAAAACACCCACTTAAGTGTCTGTTTACAAATCAAGTTGCCCGTGTGAGTAGAAACAGAGGCACTTCTTCAGAAGGATCAGAGGATTGGCTGCCAACACGCTGGGTTTATTAGGGAGCAGACTGGGTCTTGGCGAAAATGTGTGGAAGGAGCACAACCCAAAAGCTGTGTTTAACAAGGAGATGTTGAGAGGCACACGGCAGAAAAAAACAGTGCCTGGAAGGAGATGCAAAGTGGGCACACCCCTGAGCCAGCTGCCCTCCCTAGGGGCATCCCAAGCTTTCCTGAACATGAGGTGTATCTTAAAAAAAACCCATAAACACTCAGCTTCAGCTTTGCTTCTGTTGTTTACCAAGGGCCATGTCATGGAATCACAGAACCATAGAATGGTTTGGGTTGGAAGGGATTTTAAAGCTCACCCAGTCCCACCCCCTGCCATGGGCAGGGACACCTTCCACTCTCCCAGGGACTCCAAGCCCTGTCCAACCTGGCCTTGGACACTTCCAGGGATGGGGCAGCCACAGCTTCCCTGGGCAACCTGTGCCAGGGCCTCATCACCCTCACAACCAAGAATTCCTTCCTAACATCTAATCCAAATCTATTCTCTTTTACTTTCAAACAGATCCTGCTTGTCTTATCACAATCTGCCCATGTCAAAAGGGAGTCTCCACCTTTTTTATAATCTCCCTTTTTAAGTCTGGTTGTCCAGAGTGACTGATGGATTGACTTCCAGGTGAGAGCAACTCCTTTTCCCTTCTTCCCCCCTTGGATAGTGCTGTATCCTCACTGCAGAAGAGCCTGAATGCCTGTCAGACAGCACTGCTTGGAATTTCATATCCATTTTACACAGAAACGTTGTGTAAAAATATCTGCCAAATACCTTTCCAGAGGTGTGTTTAGTCCCAGCAGGGATAATGAAGCATCCTGACCCCTCAGATGTCAGGTCATTGTTCATAAGTGCCTAATGATGCAAACAAAGCTTTAAAGATGCGTCGCTAACTGATTCCTGTTTCCATTTCCACCACCGTTGGAAAAGCAGGTGCAGGAGGATCCAGCTGCATTTTGGGAATCTGCACACACAGCTGAGGCTGCCTCTGTTCCAGAAATCAGGGGGCCTGAGCTTCTGACACAGCCATGTCTCAGGTGATGCCCTTCAGACAACCTAAGCTGGGTCTCCAGGAACCTGCTCACCCTCCCATTCCACCCTAAAAAGGGTTTGGAGGCAACAGGAATTTTAGGATAACCCAGCAATGATGTCCTGAAGTCAACTGGAGGAAACAGTTTTCTCTGATTATAGAATTAATGAGATAGGACTTAAGAAACAGGGAATAGTGGCGGGTAGAGTTGCCTTAAGACTAACTGCACTCAACTATTCCAAATCCTATAAAATGCTATAAAATCAGAAGCCAGGTGTTTGCTGTGTTGGAAACTCATCCAATATAGTCAAAGAGTCCCAGGAGAATGAAGTTTTAAGTCAAGGAACCTTTAAAGGGATTTCCCTAACTGCTTCCAACCTGGCCACTGCTGGGCACACGTGGCAACACAAGGGAATGAGATCATGGAATCACAGGATCATTAAAGTTGGAAAAGACCTTTGAGATCACTGAGTCCAATCATTCCCCCAGCACTGCCAAATCCACCACTGACCCATGTCCCTAAGTACCACATCCACACGGGTTTTTTAAATCCCTCCAGGGATGAGGACTCCACCACTGCCCTGGGCAGCTGTGCCAGTGCCTGGCCATCCTTTCAGTGAAGAATTTTTTTCCCAATATCCGATCTAAACCTTCCCTGGCACAGCTTGAGGCCATTTCCTCTTCAATCTGAGCGTTTCCACAATTGTGGATCAACACGTGGCCGTGACGTTGATGCCCAAGGCGACCACAACTGTTGTAAATCAAAGCTGCCCCATCAAGGTCACTCAGTTTGCATTTCTCTACATCCATGGAAAGCCTGGCTTGTATTCCAGCTCAGGCATAAGCAGGTGTCCAAGTGGGACTATAAAAATACTGGTAGGGATACTTAGAAATGTTAAGGCAGATGGCACAGCTCCATCCCAACTCCTGCCTGCAGAAAGCCCTGGCAAACTCCTCGGAAGTCCTGGCTGACCTGCCTGCAGCAACTGCCCATTCCAGGCTGTGTAAAATCCCTGCCAGGGATCTCCTCCCTGACAAACAGTCCCACCAGAAGCCCGTCACACCTCTTCAGGAAAGCCCTGCCAGGCTTCCCTCCCTTATGCTGCGCTATCCAGGAGTTTTCTCTCACTCAGGAACCCGAGGAAGGAGACCCCTGTGCAGGCACACCAATTTTTAAGCTCCAACAACTTTAGAGAGGCAGTCAGACCTCTCCTGCAGCCCGTGGTCGGCTGGCAAGCCTGCAGGAGAGCCAGATCCAGCCCTTCATCTCCTGCAGGAGCTGGTATTCCCTGTCTCTTTGAACAACTGCATGTTACCAGGGAGTCAATAGAGCAGGCACTGCTGATCAGTTGTTAATGCTCACTCCAAAGATGAAAACATTTAACACGAATTCAGATCTTAGAGGACAGGATTTTTTTATTATTATTATTCTCTCTCTCTCTCTTTTTTTATTCCCTTCCCTTTTAATTCGCTCCTTTATCTCCCTTGATAGTGTCAGGCCTTGATAGTGTCAGGAACTGACTGATGACTACAGTGTTAAGTTGCCTCTGGTTAAATCAAACACTGCTTCAAGCAGTGAGTTTCTGGCTAGGAGCAGTTCAGGAGTGATGTGGAGCAAGGGAATAAAAATGCCTCTTTGATGGGTGGAGGGATTGAGGGACAGAGCAAGAGAACCCTGTGCTGGTCATGCCCATTGTGTGGTGCACATGGGGAGGGTTCAGATAATTTGGGGAAGAGGCTGGTGCAGGACAGGAGAGGATGATTGTAGGAAGAAAAGCTCACAGAAGTGACAACAGCTTCCACTCAGAGGGAAGAGAGGATCTTGTGCTTTGTTTCTCACAGAGAAGCAATGTAAATGCATAAATAAAATCCCAGTGCCTCCTGCTACAGTGAAGCACCACAGCCCCTCTCTCTGCAGGAAGAAATCAGTGGAAATGTTAGTCCAGGGACTCGTTTCCTCAGCAGCAGCTGCCTCTCAGAGGGTTGTTCAGCTGAACAACTGAACCAGCCCCATCCAGTTGTGCTTCCAGGTGCACACCCTGCTGCAAAACCATTCCCATTACACCGAGCAGCAGCACAGCCCTTCCCAAGTGGCTCACAGATGTCCCAAATCTGAGCTGAGGTTTCCATCGAGGTCAGCTCCTGCCTCTGCTCCCACCAGGTGAAGCTTCTGTGGGAAGCCAGTGAACTCCTCCTGCTGCACTTGGTGCCATCTTGCATTAAAATCAATGTCACTTGGAGCAGCAAAGCTCTGCTCTTTATTCATTCAGCAGGGCTGCTCATCCCCCTCGTGCAGATGAACACCAGATACATCCTGTGAGCATCCAGGGAATCTGTCCCCCACTTGTAAGAGCCGTTCTGGTTAGCACAGGAAGCTGGAAAATCTGGAGAAAGGGGTGATTTTATTTATTTTTTTTTATGCAACACATTAGGCATGAGCCAGGCTCCCTGTAGTGAAGGCTGCATTTCTAGGGATGTGTCGTGGGGGATGGAACATGTCACCTTGGTGGCCAGGTGGAGTTTCCACCATGGCTCTGAAGTCACACAGCAGCTGTGATGTTGTCTCTGGGATATTAGGAGTCCCTTGCAGCCCAAACACTTCTCCCAAGGCCCTGCCCAGCCTTTGGCACGCTGTGCACTGGAAGTTGCAGTGCTGGCCCACAATTTAAACATTCATGAGATGTCCAAAGTGGGGTCACAAAGCCAAACTCCAAATTAATCAAGCTGGATCAAGCTCTGTAAGATCTCACAAACTGCTGTGCTGGGTCAGGCTCATCCATTCTCTGGCTCCAACAAGAGCCAATAACAGATTCCCAAGGAAAGGATAAGAACTGGGTAAGATGAGAATTTCCCACAACTCTCCAAGATCTCCAGCTACCTCCACACTGGGTGCTACCAGGGAAGGACAACAGAGCTGGGGAAGGGGCTGGAGACCCAGGAGCAGCTGAGGGAGCTGGGGGAGCTCAGCCTGGAGAAAAGGAGGCTCAGGGGCGCCCTTTCTGGCTCTGCACAACTCCCTGCCAGGAGGAGCAGCCAGGGGGGATCAGGCTCTGCTCCAAGGGAACAGGGACAGGACAAGAGGGAACAGCCTCAAGTTGCAGCAGGGCAGGTTTCAATTGGATATTAGGAACAATTTTTTAACAGAAAGGGTTGTCAAACCCTAGAACAGGCTGCCCAGGGTAGAGGTGGAGTCCCCAACCCTGGAGGGATCTAAAATGCACATGGATGTGGCACTTAGGGACATTGGTTAGTGGTGGCCTTGGCAGCGCTGAGGAACAGTTGGATTCAATGATCTTCCAGTTTCTTTCCAATGATTCCAGAGAGGGATAGTTGTTTTTTTTTTCATATATTCCTTATTCTAATGACTTTTCCAGCTATGTAAACCTGCAGCATCCACATCTCTCTCTCAGCAATGATTTCCATGAAGGCAACGTGGTGCACAGCAGGTGCTGAACTGTCTGAGATCAAACACACTCTTTATCAATTCTTCTGACCAGCCCCCAGTCCAGGCGTGGTTTGCACCTCGCAAGTTCAATGCTGGCAGGCAGATCCCCACCCACCCCAAGTTCCTGCAGGAGAGGAGCTGGCAGGATCATAGAACCATAGAATATCCTGAGGAGACCATTGTGATGAACTCCTGGCCCTGCACAGCACACCCCAACAACCCCACCCTGTGCCTGAGACAGGGATGTTCTCGGATGGGACGAGCCTTTCTCAGTCCTGGCAGGTTTATGCAGCACCCTGGCTCGTGACAGTGGTTTTGCCTTGATTTGCGTTGCCCAAACCAGTCACCCACATCCAAACAGCACCCCTCTGGTGATGATTTCTGGAATATGGATCCTAGTAGGTCAAACAAGTCCTGTGCCTCGGTTTCTGCTGTGTTTTGACTGAAAATGCTCTGCATCTGGGGTTATTTCTGCTTGGATGCACAGAAAACACTGGATGCTGGATTACATCATGGCTTTCCTGGGAAGGGGAAGCAGCCAGAGGGGTTCAATTCTCCCATTAACAGCCCCTAAAAGTTCCAGACACCTGGCAAAGGGCAGCTCTGCTTGCACAGCCCGACAAATCCAACGCCTCCGGGACACGCGTCCCACATCCCTGCTAGGAAATAAAATGGGTCAGGGCCAGTTCTCCCAGGGCAAAGCAGCATGGCACAGCTCATATCCATATGGACAAACTCTCCCTTCCTCCAAAACAGGCTGGCACAAAGCCTGCTGGAAAACAGCCATGCTAAACCCTCAGGCACATCCAGATCTTGTCTGGGAGAGGGGTGGTTGGTCTGGGCCTAGCCCGTGTTTGGGATCGTGGTGTTGACTGAGTGGCAGGGATGATCCCAGAGGAGGATTCAGCCTTGTGCCCCTCCCCTGGTTGGTTTGTTTGACATGGCCCTGGGGAGCTCTGAGCCTGCACACACCTGCAAGGACCCAGAACCTGGGCCGGCTGGCCACACCCACACACACTGAAGTGGAGGACCCTAAAATTTAGCATTGTGGGTAACTCTGCTCCAGCATCCAAGTCCTGGGTTTAATTTACTGGTACAGGCACACCCCCCTCACCTGGACACATCCTCTATGTGCCACCTCCTGCCCACTGTTTCCCAGGAAAAATCAGACGGACAGGCACTCTTGCATCCTACAGGATGCTGAAGGTAAAAGTAGCCACATGTGGACAGGGTTTGTTCCCACTCCGAGTCATCCTAATCCCCAAAGAAATGACAGACACAAGTATTGCAAAATAGAGGGAATTACAGAACCATGAAATGGTTTGGGTTGGAAGGGACCTTAAAACTCATCTCATTCCACCACTATGACATGGGCAGGGACACCTTCCACTCTCCCAGGTTGCTCCAAGCCCCATCCAACACGATCCTGAATTGTTTCCAAGGATGGAACATCCACAGCTTCCCTGGGCAACCTGTGCCAGGGTTTTACCACCCTCATCATAAAAAAATTCTTCCTAATAGCTAAATCTCTCCTCTTTCAGTTTACAACCATCACCCCTTGTCCTATCACTACAGGCCCTAATAAAAGGTTTGTCCCCATCTTGCAGGCCCCAGGACTGGGTACAAGGAAAGGCTGGAGTTTTTGAAATCCTGGTTTTGTTAAGCTGCTCCTGGAGCAGGATGCTGGTGCAGGAGACACAGTCTCTGCCTCTCCGTTACAAAACTCAGTAGGCACAGAAGAGTGAAGAATAGGAAGAGGGGAGAGATCCAAAATGTGACTTTCCATTTGAGTCAAGCAACGTTCATGGAACCATTAAGGTTGCAAAAGACCTCTGAGATCATCGAGTCCAACCACCAACCAGCACCACCGTGTTCACCACTAAACCATGTCCCAAAGTGCCACATCCACACCTTTTCTGAACACTTCCAGAGGTGGCAACTTCAGCACTGCCCTGTCAGGACCACTGCAACACTGCACAGCCTGTTCCAATACCTGACCACTCCTTTGGTGAAGAAATTGTTCCTAATATCCAACTTAAATCTCCCATGGCACAACTTGAGGACATTTCCTCTTGTTCTATCACTTGTTACCTGGAACATTCCTCCTTCTCCTGTTACCAAACCCAGTTAAAACCAGGCTTGAGTCTCAGCCTTGACCACCAAGCTCTTTACCATTATCTCCAGTGTTGTAAAATAGATTTTTCCTATAATAGCTTTACCAGTAGGAACCTTCACACTAAACCAGGCTTTACCCAACTTTAACTTGCACCACAAACACATTCCTACTGGAATAAATGATTAAATCCCACAGAAACGTGACAGGGAAAAAAGTGTATTTATCTGCAGAACGACCCACTTTGCTTGGAGTCTTTCCAGAATGATGATATTAATGTCCATAATGCCAAGAGATTTAGAGGTTTAGTGAGGTTTTGGCTTCACAGAATCAAAGGATAAAATCATAGACTGGAAGGATCATCAAGTCCAACTCCTGGCTCTGTATGAGACAACCCCAAGGGTCACACCGTGGTTTCCTGGAGGTCTGAATCCATACCAGCCTGCCTGGAAGGGGACGGTGAGCAGAGGGCTCTGAGTGCACCCAGGGGGAACACCACCACTGCCCAGAAATCAAAACCTTTCTCAATTGATAAGATTCAAAGGACACATACTTCCCACACAGAAAAGAATACACCACTGGCACAATTTCCCCAGGCACATGGTAAAGCCTTGTTTCCTGGTGTGTTTAATGAAGGTGGATGTCCTTCTGAAACCACCCTTCTTGGGCTTGGTTGAAGGTATTTGAAGTGGCTATTTTTGACTAAAACCTCAGAGCCACCTGATCACAGATGTCAGGGAATCACAGAATTGTTTAGGTTGGAAAAGACCTCCAAAATCATCGAGTCCAAGTGTTCCCCCAGCACCACCAGGTTCACCACTAAACCCTGAGTGCCTGAGTGCCTGTCCCTGAGTGCCACATCCTCGTTTTTGGAACACTTCCAAGGGATGGTGATTGCACCACTTCCCCAGCAGCCCATTCCAATGATAGAGCACCCTTTCAGTGAAGTTTTTTTCCCCCTAACATCCAGTCCCTAACATCCAGTCCCTGGATATTAGGCTCTTCCTAACCCCCTGAGGGTGGCTGGGAACTGTTCAAGCTGTCCTGGGTCAACTTTATGTGCTTTGAGTTCATTGTGTTCCTTCCTTTGAAGTAACACCTTGTCCTAAAGACTCTGAGCAGAGCCCATGGCACGGGGTGGAAGGAAATGAGCTCTAAGGTCCCTTCCAACCCAAACCATTCTGGGATTCCATGATTACTCTGTGTCCTTCCTCACACAACATCTTGTTCCTGTCCTCTGGGGCTCTGCAATGAGAGCTTCCCCTGTGTCAGTGCTCCAGCTTTGCTTCCGTGCTCTGGCTCCTCTACACACCTGACAGGCTCTGAGTTGGTCCTGAGGGGACATTTATTGCTACAGCTTTCACATTTGTATTTTTAACCTCCTTGAAGGCTTCCCAAGGATAGCCAGAGAAGGGATCCTATTTTAGGCACATGAAGCAGATGAAAAAACCTCACCAAATTAGCAGTGAGTGCATTTAGTGGACTGGAAAGTGTTTGATCTGATCCTCAAGTTGGAAAGGGTTGGGTTTCCTTGTGCAGAAGCCAAACAGCATCCTCCTCCCAAATCAAATTTCAGCCTCCAGTGCCACCCCCTCGCAGGCTGTGGTTTCAGGGGATGCTTCCAAGAGCTGGGAGCACGTGCCCACCCTGTGTTAGGGTGAACACACACAGGGCAACAGCGAAACTGCACAAACACACTCCCTTAATTCTGAGGGGACGGGATAGAAAAGCCCCAGTGCATCCTGGCAAAACGTTAGGAATCCAAACTTGCAACAGCACCTGCTGTAAGGAGCTCAGGGACAGACAAACCGCCCATGCTGGGTGCTTTTTGCACTCAATTTTTTCCTGGCAGGGAAATGCTGTCAAACCCTAAAGTGTTGGGAAAAGCAAAAGCAGGTGGGAAATGTCCCCAAAGACACCCAGGAGGTTGGGCATGGAGGTATTTCTAAAGCAGAGGGCATTGCCCTGTGAGCATTGAAAATCTGTGGACACCTAAGTGATGGGATGAGTCACCCCCATCCAAGCTACCTCAAAACCTGCTGTCAAATTCTTGTGTTTTCCTCCAATCCAGCTGTGACAGAGGGAGTGTTACAAGCCAAGGAATAGGAGGAGATAATTTTTTTGGTGTTTCATTTTGGGTGTTGGTCTCTTGTCCCAAGTAACAAGTGACAGGACAAGAGGAAACAGCCTCAAGTTGAGCCAGGGGAGGTTATGTTGGGTATTTGAAATGATTCCTTCACAGAAAAAGTTGTCAACACTGGCACAGCTGCCCAGGGCAGTGGTGGAATCACCATCCCTGGAGGGATTTGAAAGACATGTGATGTGGTGCTTCGGGACATGGGATAGGGAATGGCTCTGTTGGCAGCGAGGGGTGGATCAGCCTCGGGAGGAGAACCTGGAAAGGAAATTATTGTATGGGTTGGTATAGAATTATATAATTGCTTAGGCTGGAAAAGTCTTCCAAGATCAAGTCCAGCTGTTAACCCAGCACTACCAAGGAGGTGGCAGCAGTCCTGGTGTGGGTTTGGCCATCCCAGGGTGTGATTTAAAAAAGCCACTCGACCCTTGGGTTCACCAAGTTCAGCCCTTGGGTTCAACCTATGCCAGGTCTCCTTGCCACGACCCTACACAGGGAGACCTCAACCCCCAGGGTCAAGGCACAGATGTCTCCTTGCTGGTGGCTCCAAGACACAGGATGCTTCCAGCTGCTGCCCCAAACTCCTTCTGGTCTTCCCCCAGCTGATGAATTTGGGATGATCCGGGTATAGATCATAGAGTCATAGAAAAGTTTGGGTGGGAAGGGAATATTAAAGGTCATCTAGTCCAACCCCCGCCTGTGGACCTGCCTCTGAACTCTGCCCAGTCCAGCCTGGACTCACCCTGGATGTACCAGGAACACCAGAAGGAGGTGCCATGTTCCAGCAAGGTCTGCAAGATCGGATGGGATCAGGCTGGTCTAGAGACACCCCTGATCCCCCCTCCTTCTTCCACTTCCAGGCTACATTTTCCACCTTGAGATCAGTCCACACTTGGGTTTTCTTTCCATTTCCTGCTGTTTCTAAGCCAAGCCCCTGCACCTTGGCAGGAATAACCACAGTGAGTCCATCAAGTCTGTGTGTCCAACTCCATCTGCTCCACACATCACTGCTCAAAGCCATCCAGGCTACTCTGCCATCCCTCTGCCCCTTTCTCTCCATCCAGGTCATGGCCAGGTCTGGAGGCCAGCCTAAGCCTTGTGGGGCCAACAGAAACAATCCCATTAATGAGAATTCACAATAAATTGGGTCTTTGTGAGAGGACCTCCCATCTCTAACCAGTAATTTGAATTTAGTTGGTAATACATATGGTTTTTTCAGCATGTGCCAACACCTGCAAAAAGATCCCAAAGAGTAGAAAGAGCAGCAGCAGCCTCTGGGAAAGCTCCTGGTTTCAGCAGCTCTCCTGGGATGGGGCATGTGCTGCTGTCTCTGCTTTGGAGCAGGGCTGGAACCTCCTGCTCTTTGTTCTGGGGGAGTCTGAACTTGTGCAATTCCTTTGCATTTCCACTTATCTCTCCTGGTGAAGCCGTGCTCATCCTGAGCTACTGGAGCACATGGATTTTCTCAGAAAAAAAATTACATTTTCCAAGCAAAGATCCTTAGGAAAATGAGATACTTGATGAAAACCTATCCCTTTGCCTTCCCTCTCAATTATTTTTTAAGTACTATAGTCATGAAATAAAATATTTTTATTAAAATGTCAGCAGGCAAACAAAATAATCTGACAAGATATTCCACAGCAAATCCAAAATCAACTCTGAAGAATGACTAAAGCAGAAGAGTTAACCCCCAGCCCATAATTTCTTTCCCAGGGAGACAGCAAATCCTCTGGAGTTCTCTATACAGAGGGACTCCTGCAAAGTCTGGCATTATTTGATTTTATTGTTTTCACTTCAGAGTAATAACAGCCCTTCTCTAAGGCTGGGGACTGGATTTGTCCTTATAAAATAACCTTTTTGTAGCGTACAAGTAGTGAGAAAAGGACAAACTGGCAGAAAATGGACAAGATCTGTGGCTTTCTGCTAGTGGAAAGTCAGGTTTTATCCACCCTCAGCTCTGAGCTGCTCCAGAGACAAAAGCATGGTGATCTCTGTTATTCCTTGGGATCTGCCATTTCCAGAGCTCTTGGAAGCCACGTCCACAACGTGGTTTTGTTTTTCCTGCAATGGTTGAGCAATTCCTCCTTATTTTTTGGAGCAGGTCCCTTGCTGGACCACTCACAGCTTTCCCACTCTTCTTATGCCATCATTTCCTCTCCTAAAATCACACCCATCCTGTTCAGAAACAACATCTTTCTCCAAAAGGTGAAGGAATCATGATATGCTGGAACATCCAGGTGTTGCTTTGATTAATCCACCCAAAGTCTTTCAAATCCTGCACAGCCCCAACCAGAACATCTGTCTCCAGTGAGGGGTTTTATTCCTCATTCTCCTGGTGGGATTTTATCTCTCTTCTGGTCAACTGCTTCTTCATCTCTGCTAAGAAAAGTCCTGGGAACTGCTCACTGTGTGTTTGAAAGGTGCAGGAGCAAAGGAAAATGGCCAAATACTGAAAAAGGAAGGATAAATTGCTTCCTTGGGTAAATCAGAACACGACAGGCCTGCACAAAACCCATCCCTCCACACAGAGCTAAAGTGAGGAACTGATGTGACTCCTCATGACTAGCGAGAAAAAAATTGTATCTCATTTTCAAACACACATTTTCAATGGAGCTACAAGGAGAGGGAATGAGTCAGACAACAGAAACTGAGTTTGGAAGCATGAAGACCATCCCAAGCAAACCATCTGGGCCTGAAATGTCAGGCAAATCCTTCCTGGAGGAATCAATCAGACGAGTCTTTCTTCCAACATGCACATGAGTGAACGAGTACCTCAATTATGGCTGTGTTCCACTGCACATTGACCTTAAGAGTCCAGTGCTTTACAGGAAGGAGTTTAATTCAATTAACACACCCAGGGGCTTCCAGTCAGGCTAAAACTGACCTGCTGATGTCAGGCATTGAACGCAGCACAGGGCACTGCAGTTCAAATGTCCCATCTTCCCCTGCTTTCCATCTGCAGTCACAATAAAGGAGATCAGTGATGCCACAAAGGTGGTGTTTGTTTGAAAAACTTCCCAACGTTTTGGGGTTTTTTTTTCAGTTTTAAAGGCAAGAAGAAGAAAGAAAGAAACTCAGCTTAACCCAGACATCCTAAAATCATAGAATGGCTTGGGTTGGAACAGATTTGAAAGCTCATCCCATTCGACTCCCTGCCATGGGCAGGGACACCTTCCACTATCCCAGGTTGCTCCAAGCCTCGTCCAACCTGGAACCCTTCCAGGGAATGGGGCAGCCACAGCTTCTCTGGGAAACCTGTGCCAGGGCCTCCTCACCCTCACAGGGAAGAATTTCATCCCAATATCCCATTTAAATCTCTGTCAGTTTGAAACCATTCCCCCATGTTCTGTCCCTCTCTGCCCATGTAGAAGGTCTCTCTTTTTTCATAAGCCCCCTCTATGTACTGAACTGAGGTATCCCCAGAGCCTTCTCTTCCCAAGCTGCTCTGTCATCAGCTATCCCAAGTTTTCTTCTTGACTGTGTGAATTCCAGTATTTCTTCTGGGAAGAGGGAGGCAGACCACTCGAGCACCACAGAACCTGCACAAGGGATGCTTTCTCTCTCCCCCATCCCATCAGAGGATGACTTGAGGGGGGAAGCAGCATTAATCCTAACCTGGAATACCAAATTCCACCTCATTTTAAACCAAGTTTCTTAAAAGAAGTCTGTGTGCAGGTGTGTTTTTTCCTTGAGTTGAGAAAGGAATCACAGAATCATGGAAAGGGTGGAAAAGACCTTTAAGATCATCAAGTCCAACCATCAACTGCCACCACCACCATGATCACCTATAAACCATGTCCCAAAGTGCCACATCCACACATTTTTTGAACACTTCCAAGGATGGTGACTCCACCATTGCCTTGAGCAGCCTGTTCCAGTGCTTGGCAACCTCTTCTGTGAAGAAATTTTTCCTAATATCCAATCTGAACCTCCCCTGATGGAGAAAGTCAAACTGGCAGGTCCAAAATTTTTGAAACACCAGTGATGCCACAAGCTCTGTCAAACCTCTGGCTGTGTCCCACTTCTCCTCCAGGCAAGACATGGATAATGCTGCATCCTTGGACAGAATTTGGTGTCCTTTAGAGGGTTCATGTGAGTGGTCATCAGCACCCTGAACCTGCACCTTTGCACAGCATCCCACTGGCTGTGCACCAGTGCTGAAAGCAAGAGAAGGGAGTAGCAGAGATCCCAGAAAGCCCTGAGGGAACGCAGGGGAGCAGTGGGAATTGCTGGGGTGCACCTGAGCTGAATACCTTGAGGGATGGGCAGAAGAGGTTAAAAACAGGGAAGCTTTAAAAACTGGGGGCTGCATCCCAGTGCTTTTGCTCCGAGGATAGCAAGAGAGCACGCCTGGAGAAGCAGGAGCACTGAGAGCTCTCCTCCTTCTCCAGGGCATCTCAGAGCTGCGGGGGAAAAAAAAAAAAAAAAAAAAAAAAAAAGGGAAAGG
>VZRZ01003356.1:362493-375843 GCA_013398175.1 Climacteris rufus | reverse complement strand
ATCGGGGGGGGGCAGCATTCAAGAAATATCTTCTTTGCATGTCACCCCACGGCCTCCAGGTGCTGAGGGGACAGGTTTATAATCTGTGCACTCAGCTGGTGTGTTCCCTTGGTTTAGGATTACATCAATTATCCCTATTTTTAGGCTTGAGGGTGAAGTCCTGTAGACCACAAGGGAGGCAAATGACTCCCAAAGAAAAGGTATTAACATATCTTTATATTCCAGTCTTTGTTAAGCTCCATGAGGGATCCATCAAGAACCAGAAGCATACCAATTTCCAAAGCCTGGAGTATTTCCAGGAGTCAGTTCTGCTCCAACCCAGCTGGGTTTTCTTTTCCCTCTTTTTTTTCTTTCCTTGTTCTCTGCTATCCGTGGGAGTTCATTTGCCTCAGAGTACCTTGTACTTTGTTGAGCTCGGGCCATTATTTCCTCCCTGCAGACATTCCTGTATGGGAGGTTTAAAACACGTGAGGCATTTCTTCATTTGGGGCCTCATCCCCATTGTGATCAGCAGCCAGAAAACTCAGCCTCTTACTGGAATTTTCTCTTTGATTAAGCCACTATTTGCTGACCTTGCCTCACAGAATCACAGAATGGTCTGGGTTGGAAAGGACCTTGAAGATCATCCAGTTCCAACCCTCTTCCGTGGGCAGGGACACCTTCCACTAGACCAGGTTACTCCAAGCCCCGTCCAACCTGTCTTTGAAACTTTTGTGACACAAAACTCCCCGTGCACATCTTATTTTTCAAGACATTATAATTACTTTGCACAAATGCTGTGGACTCTGTGCCAGACACCAAGTAACAGAGGTGATGCACAAGCAGGGACACCACCAAGTCAAGCTGGAAAACCTCTGAAAGACACTCTGGACTCTTTTTTGACACCATGCCACCACAGCACAGGATTTAGGGGTGTGGGTTATGCAGTGAACTTCCCAGATTCGGGTGCCAATGTCACAAGGAGCTTTCCCATGCCTCCACCTCTGCTCCATGACATCATTTTGCCGTTTGAGGCTGGGAAGGGAACAAAAGAGACTTGTGAGCCATTCCACCACCTGGCTGTCCTGGCTTTGTTTCCCCAGCCTGTGTGACAGGGCAGCTCCCAGCAGAGAGGGAACAGCAGCTGGCACAGAGCTGGCACTTCAAGAGGTTTTGGACATCCACCCTCCAATGGGGAGGCTGGGGACAGTGATGGCCATGAGCACCTCTGGCATTGTTATTCCTGTTTGGAGACCAGCTGTGAAGTGGGACAGGGGAGCAGGAAGGTCATGGTTGGAAGTGGTGTGGGACACCTGCCTTGGGATGGGATGAGGAACTTTCTGTCGGCCGCTTTGCTAAAGGTGTGCCCACCAGTAGAGGCATCGTTGAATGGAGTTTTCATTTTGGACTCTGCTTGACAGAACCCTGGCCTGTGAGATTTTAGTAAAATAAGATTCCAGGTTCGCTAGGCTGCAGGGCAGTGGCTGCCCAATATCCACCTCTGTGCTTTGGGACACCATGAGCAGGGAAATGGAGTAGGGTTGGAGGATACAGATGGCACAAAACACAGCCAGGGTCAACAAGCATAAGTTCTTCAATGTTGAAAGTTCTTCAACTTTTGATAGCCTAAAATGTGGAAATGATGCTGAGATTAAGCACAGATTTCAGATATTACATCCACTTAAAATAAATCTTATTGTTTAAGAGAAGGCCAACATACCTCTGCAACAGAAAACAGCTTATTTTAGAATAATCATGGAATCTGAGAATGGTTTGGGTTGGAAGGCACCTTATAAATCATTTAGTTCCAACCCTCTGCCATGGGCAGGGACATCTTCCACTAGACCAGGTTGCTCCAAACCCCATCTAACCTGGCCTTGGACACTTCAAGGGATGGAGCAGCCACAGTTTCTCTGGGAAACCTGTGCCAGGGCCTCACCACCCTCATAAGGAACAATTCCTTCCCAATATCCCATGTCACCCTGCCCTCTGGCAGTGGGAAGTCATTCCCCCTTGTTCTGTCCCTCCAGGCCCTTGTCCAAAGTCCCTCTCCAGCTCTCCTGGAGCCCCTTTAGGCACTGGAAGAGGCTCTGAGGTCTCCCTGAAGCCTTCTCTTCTCCAGGTGAACACTCCCAGCTCTCCCAGCCTGTCTGAGCTCTGCCCAACACCAGGACATGGGAGAGAGGCAGCTCTGGGGGGGGGTGAAGCCACACTTGAGGCTGTGGCTCCACAGTTACACAACTCAACACAACTCCAGTGTTACATGAGCCTGAAAACAGATAAAGCACCAAGTCACACCTCAAAGGGCCCTGATAGACCTTCCCCTCCTACCTCCAAAACCCTCTAGACAGAGTTATTTAATACAGCTACAAAAATAGCACCCAGACTGCCCTGCTGTGCCAGACATGGCACAAACATCTGGCAGACAACAGATCCTGTCCCCAAAAACTTAGCAGGAGGTTAGTGGGTAGCTCAATTCTAGATCTGTATGTCCCAGGACCCAGGGAAGTATTTTATCCTCTATTCAGTGCTGATTCTCCCAGCAGTGTGGGAGAAGCTATTCCTGCCCACGAACTAAGCTGGGCAGGAATTTCCAGCTCAGGAAAATGCAATGCCCAGCCTGGCTTTCTGCACTCAGATGTGAACTATCCCAGTCTGTACCTGAGCATCATGAGTGACACTGTTAAAGGGGGAATTCACATGAAATAAAAACGCAAACCAGCCCTTTCAGCAGAAATAATCCCCAGTGTGAAAGGAAAGCGGAGGCTGCGCCGTCGCTCAGCTGTCTCTGCACTCACGGCTCCCTTTGAATCCAGTGTTGCTACAAAAACACACTCCCACCTGGGAATCGCTTCCCCCACGTCTCTGCCTCGCTGGGAGGCTCCCAAAACCCTGGAGAGCCTGCAAAGGTAACAGGCTGTGCGAGGTTTCCACGGGATGTTCCTGGCTTTGCACTGAAAACCTCGTTGCTCTGCCATCTAAATCCATCATGGAGTCATGGAATGGTTTGGATTGGAAGGGATCTTAAGAGACCAACTCATTCCAAGCAGGAATAGCTTCCACTAGACCAGGTGGCTCAGATCTCCATCCAAGTGGCCTTGAACACTTTGAGGGATGGGGCATCCACAGCTTCTCTGGGAACAAGACAAGCTTCTCCTTGTCTTGCGGATGAGGCTTTATCCCAGATGTAATTCCCAGCCCACCAAAACACAGGTATCCACGCCCAAGCCCCCTCTCCAGGCTCCCACTGCAGCTGGTGGAGAAATCTTCAGGCAGCCAGCGGAGGCTGCAGTGGTTTTTCCCTGGAGCAGCCTCCCACGTGTGGGCGTGGGAGGAGCTGAACACAATCCCAGCCTGGCTGAGCCTCTTCCCTATCCTTACTCGACCCCTAAATTCAGAAACAGTTCCCGCTCCGGGAGGTCTCCTCAGTTGATCCCTGGCCTGCCTGGCGCCTCTGTGCCGTGGAGATGCCTCGTTTGGGACTGTGGCACTCCCTGGGATCACGGCAGGACAGAGGCAGGGATGGCGTGCGGGTGGTGAGGGCAGCTGGGGACTCTTCACGCGCCAGGGGATTTCCTCATGGAAAGCACTTTGGTGCAGGGCAGGGATGGGGACAAACGCCTGAGCACAGCAGCTCTGCTCTCAGCAAAAGCGGTGGGATCAGCAAAGGTGGGAGCGAGTCCATGCTGGATCCCTACGGGGTTTCACTGAGTGATGGCTCTCAAATTGCATTAGAGAGTGAGATTGTCCCCAGAGGCCTCAGGATCAGAAAATCCTGGAAGTGAAGGGGCCACAGGGACCAAAATCCACCTGGCAGCTCGCTGACAGCTACACTTGCTCTGGTGTTGGCTCTTAGGCACAGGCTGTGAACTCCTGCAAACTCAGCTGCAGCCTCCTAAATCCCAGCATATTCCAGCACCGAATCCAGCATTGCTGGGGGGATCAGCCTGGGGAAATGGAGGTTCAGGAGGGACCTTCTGGTTCTGCACAACTCCCTGACAGGAAGGGGCAGCCAGGGAGGAGTCGGGCTCTGCTCCCAGGGAACAGAACAGGACAAGAGGAAATGGGTTCAAGTGGCACCAGGGGAGGTTTAGGTTGGGTATTAGGAAAAAAGTTCTTCATGGAAAGGGTTGTCAAGCATTGGAACAGATTGCCCAGGGCAGTGGTGGAGTCCCCATCCCTGGAGGGATTTGAAAGCCATGTGGATGTGGCACTTGGGGACATGGGCCAGTGGTGGCCTTGGCAGTGCTGAGGGAACAGCTGGACTCCCTGTCTTAGAGAGCTTTTCCAGCCTTGACACTTCTCTGATTCTGAGCTCTAATGAAGGAATCTGAGATGTTTCCAAGCTGTGAGGAGCACTTTGGAGCTCTCCTCCAAGAGGCTGAGCATCCCAATGTTCTGCTCCCAGCAGCGAGAACCCTCGTTGTTTTTTTCACCAGTTCCAGGTCCCACAGGCACTCATGTCTTTATCTGCTTGGCTGGAGCTGTGGAACTGTGAATCCAAGTGGCTGCACAAGATGACACCAGGGAATTTTCCCTTCCAGCACCCCGGCCAGTTTCTCTTAGAAGCCTTTGAGAATTTCACCTCAGGACTTGGTGTTTATTTATTCATTTGAAAAGCCCCCAGGCTGTGGCACGAATCACAAGAGGAGCTTCATCCAGGGCCAAGCATCTCCCCAAGCTCCTCTACACCCTTTGCACCTCTTAGGCAATGCCAGGTGGACCCTAAGCACGGTTTGTTTGGGATCCCTGAACACCAGGAAAACACCAAAGCTACAGAAGTACCATGGAGCTTCTTTATCAGGCTGGATCAGAGGGTTGGTGGCTTCCCATGGCTCAGGTAATTCCACATTCCATCAGAAGGAGTCATGGGTCTGGAGGCTATGTCAAAGCCCAGAGGGATTTTAGGAAGAGGAGCCTGGCTCTTTTGAGTGGAGGGAAATCTTCCTGCCCACACACAAAGAAACAGAGCTGCAGGATGCTTAGAAAGCTGCTACTACTGGGAATTTCCTTTTGAAAATAAAAAGACCAACTTTTGTGGCCACAGAGGCACACAATGGGACTGTTCCCTTATCAAAAGGTTTAAAAACTCAAAAATTAAAAAAAAAAAAAGAGACTATTTAATAATCACATTTGGAGTTTGCAAAGCAACTTATTTCTCGTAGAATGATAGAATGGTTTGGGTTGGAAGGAATCTGAAAGATCACCTAGTTCCAACTCCCTGCCATGGGCAGGAACACCTTCCATTATCCCAGGGTGTTCCAAGCCCTGTCCAACCTGGCCTTGGATACTTCCAGGCATCCAGGGGCAGCCACAGCTTCTCTGGGCAACCTGTGTCAGGGTCTCAGCACCCTCACAGGGAAGGATTTCTTCCTGCTATCTAATTTAAATCATTTCATACAGGAGATCCAGCCTGACCCCAGTGTCTCCGTGTGCTTCTGTAAAATCCACGGCCTGGGACACGCTGGGTTTCTGTAGCAATCAGGCTGGGCAGCTCCAAATGCCACAGGTGCTCACAAAGGCAACAACTGCACCTTGAAAGCATCTCAGCAACCATGAGAGTCATTCAGTTCAGAAGAGAGGCTGATATTTAAGCTGCAGATGGAGAAAAATTATGTCAAGAGCATGGTTCAAACCACTGCTGTTTAAATAACCTCCTCCAGGCAGCTTTGGTAAACACCATGCCATAAAGGAGCCCTTCTGCTGGCCACGGAGAGCTCTGAAGGCAGAAAACAACAGTGATGGGTCACAGGGATTCCTCTGCTCCTCTCATAAAGGGGAGCTGCTCAAAGGGAACACAGCCTGGCTGGTACTCCTGATCCAGGAAAAGGTTGCTGTAAAGGAAGGATTCCTCCTTGGAGCAACATGGGATAGTGAAAGGCATCCCAGCCCATGAAGGGGGTTGGAATAGATGGTCTTTAAGGTCCCCCCCCACCCAAAGCATTCTGTAGTTCTGTGAATCAAGGCTCAGGTCTCACACAAAACGTGCAATAACCTTTCAGTGATGCCAAACCCTCCCCTTCTCCAAGTCCCTCTATTTCTCTTCCCTTAGCCCAAAGAACATCCTTAACCAGAAGCTCTGCAAACAGAATCCCAGAATCCCAGACTGGTTTGGTTGAAAGGGACCTTAAAGCTCATCCAGTCCCACTCCCTGTCGTGGGCAGGGACACCTTCCACTGTCTCAGGTTATTCCAAGCCCAGTCCAACCTGGCCTTGGACACTCCCAGGGATGGGGCAGCCACAGTTTCTCTGGGAACCCTGTGCCTGTGCAGACCTGGATGCACACCCTGGCTCTCATAAAGCATCAGCCTCGTTAGCTCCAGCATATCATTATCATTTTAATTGCCCAAACTCAAGTGCTTGTTATACCTTTATTAAATTCCACTCATCCCCCAGTGCCAGACACAGCCTGGTTTAACAGGTCCAGTGCTGCCTTTATGAACCAGTCTTAGCACCACAGAGCCTTCTCATTACTGCCTGAAGGTATTTCCTCTTGATCCAAAACTTCCCGTGGCCTGGAGTGATGCCGGGGAAAGGAGATGAGGGAAAACTTGCAAGCTGTAAGCACAGGCACGTTAAAGTACCCAGCTGGTGAGCCTGGAGCACACCTGCCCTGTCCTGGACCTCCCCATCTCTGCTGCTCTGTTTCAGCCCCATAAAACTGCACTTGGACAAGCAGAGGCTGTACATGTACCCTAAAACTCATGGCAGAAGCCTCAGCTTACCAAGGGCTGGGTGCAGGTGAAAGTTCCAGGTTGTCCTCCCTGGACAGGTGACCATGGGCTGTTCCATGCACTGAATGTGCCACAGGGAAGTCTGAGCACCCCCTCAGCAGCCACCAGCTTGGAACTAGTGAGCTTGGACACAGATTGTGAAATCCACACCAAGGGGTGGAAACAACAGGCTGATATAAAAGGTAATAAATAAAATAAATCTAATAAATAAAACTGACAGGCTGGGAAAGCTGGGGGATGTTCAGACTGGGAAAGAGAAGGCTCTGTGAAGACCTCAGAGCCCTTTCAGTGCCTAAAGGGGCTCCAGGAGAGCTGGAGAGGGACTTTGGACAAGGCCCTGGAGGGACAGGACAAGGGGGAATGGCTTCCACTACCAGAGGGGAGGGTTATATGGGATATTGGGAAGGAATTCTTCCCTGTGAGGGCGGTGAGGCCATGGCACAGGTTTCCCAGAGAAGCTGTGGCTGCCCCTGGATCCCTGGAAGTGTCCAAGGCCAGGTTGGATGGGGCTTGGAGCCACCTGCGATGGTGGAAGGTATCCCAGCCCATGACAGTGGTGGAACTGGATGAGCTTTAAGGTCCCTTCTCCCCCAAACCATTCTGGGATTCTATAACAGCATCCCAGTTTTTCAAACTACTACAACCTCAGCATCTGAAGCAAACACCACAGGCAGTCTCTATTTTAGACCATATTATTCCGTTTCAATACTTTACAACACTGGTTTTCGTTCTCTTTAAATGCAACTCCACCTTTGGGATTAGTGATTTTATTTTACGATGGGATATTAAGAGTAGGCAGCCAGCCCTTTTTTTTTTTTTTTTGTTCCAGTCCAAGCCAGTATTCAGAAGGAATAGATTAAATCATTAACTACACACAAGCACAGGAAACACAGGAAACTCTCAGCCATTATCCTATGAAGACAATGCCAATGCAAACACTGTAATAAAATATTCTTCACTGAAATCAACACTAATTTTCTGAGGCAATCAAATCCATTCCTGTGATCCCTCCTCCTAGGGAAAACAGCCAGCACAGCTAAATTCAGATCTATGTGGTTCCATGCTTAAATTTGGCTCAGACACGCTGCAAATCAATGACTCCAGAATGGTTTTCCAAGGAAAAATTCCCGGTGGGCAAAGTTTGCTGCAGCTCATGGCACCTCTCCTGACACAGCAGCAAAGAGTCCAGGGCTGCATCAATCCAGGAAACCAGGAAGGCTGAAGCTCCCAGTTACAAACTTGCTGAGGCCACCTTGGCCACTGCTGGGACATGTCCAAGGGGACAGTCCCCAAGGACAACTCACCCTTGAGAACACACAGATTCTTCTTCAGCAGCCCCAAAACAGCACTGAGTCTTCCCCAACCTCCTCCCTCCTCCACCCAGAGGGGAGAAGGATGGGATGTTGGAAAGGGATGGAGCAGGTCTGAGCAGAACCCCTCCAGCTCAGCAGAAGACATGTGACATGGAATGTTTTGGGCTGGAAAGGACCTTTAAAGGCAGAACCCCTGAGCAGAACCCCTGAGCAGAACCCCTCCAGCTCAGCAGAAGACATGTGACATGGAATGTTTTGGGCTGGAAAGGACCTTTAAAGGCCTTCCAACCCTCTGCAGTGAGCAGGGACATCTTCAACCAGATGAAGTTGCTCAGACCCCCATCCAATCTCATCTTGAATGTTTTTAGGGATAGTGGAACCAGAACCTCCTTCCCAAGCTGTCTGCAGTTTGTGGACTGCCCATGCCAAGGGCTGGGCTCATGGTTCACACAACATCCCCTCTTGTTTCCAGAAAGTGCTGGTGCCTCTCTCTGATGTCTCTCTCTTTAATTCCTACATGGTAAGAGGATGAATAATTGTTCCATCAAGGTATTTTAAGGTGGGTGCAAACCCTCCATGATTTCTTTAAGGATCCTGTAGCAGTGTGGCCTCAAGCCAAACAGTTCTAAAACCATGGCAAAATAACAGAATCATGGAAGATCACTGAGTACACCACTAACCCATGCCCCAAGTGACCTTTAAATCCCTCCAGGCATGGGGACTCCACCACTGCCCTGGGCAGCTGTGCCAGAGCTGGACAGCCCTTTCCATGAAGAAATTGTTCCTAATCTCCAACTTAAACCTCTCCTGGAGAACTTCAGGCTGTTCTCTCTTGTCTGTCCCTTGTTCCCTGGGAGCAGAGCCCGATTTCCCCCGGCTGCCTCCTCCTGTCAGGGAGTTGTGGAGAATGAAGAGGTCCCCCCTGAGTCTCCTTTGCTCCAGGCTGAGCCCCCCCCGCTCCCTCAGCTGCTCCTGGTGCTCCAGCCCCTTCCCCAGCCCCGTTCCCTTCCCTGGACACGCTCCAGCCCCTCAAGGTCCCTCTTGTCAGGAGGGGCCCAGAGGTGCCCCCAGCACTGGAGGTGCCCCAGCACAGGGGATGGGCACTGCCCTGATCCTGCTGGACACAGCATTGCTGGGACAGCCCAGGGGCCATTGGCCTTTTTGGCCACCTGGGCACACCTGGCTCACGTTCAGCTGCTTGTTATCCCCTGCAGCCTGTTCAGCTGCCTGTTATCCCCCTGAGAGCAGCACTGGAGCCCCTGCCCTGCTTTTACAGCATCCCCAGCCCTGTCCCAGCCTGGCACCCCAAGTCCTGCAGAGCAGTGACAGTCACATCCCTCGGCCCAGCAGCCAAAGCTGCGTCACCAGGCTCAGAAACAGCCCAGCACCTCCATGACAGAGGCTGAATCATCCCTCCTTCCCATACCCACGGCCCAGGATCAATTAACCTCTGCCATGGCTCCTCCTGTGAATCACTTAAGAGGGGTAACAGTCAAACTACTTCATAGGAAGCGGTTTTAAAAATGCCCTGCTCTGCATAAGATGAGTTTGCCACAGAGAAGGGGGGAAAAAATTCAAGCATGTTCAGCATCTTATAGATTAATCCTAGGCCTAGAGCCAGGATAATTACTGCCAGGAGGAATAAAAGTAACATAAATATAGGTTAACACACAAAGGGTCCCGTTTGCAAGGTTTTACACATCACCAGCTCACAGGTGGATTTGTACATTTAATTATAGAAAGATTATAAAAGCAGGTAATACCCAAAGGGTCGCAAAAATAATTTTACTACAGTGATGAGAACAACACAAACCCCCCCCCCCCCCAACATTTTAAAGTAAGTAGGGCATCTGATGGATTTCCTGAAGCCCTTCCACAGGATTCAGACCAGACTGCCAGAGCAGCATCCGCCACAGCCTTCCAGAAATGCCATTTCCAGAGGAGAGCAGATAAGTCACTCTGACAGCCTTGTGACCTTCCAGAGCTGCTTTGCTTAAAAACATCTTCAGATTTTAAGGAAGGTGCTCCTGGTCTGGTCAAAACCTTGTGAGAATGGAAGAGGACAATTCCAAACGCACCTCTGCTGCCAGGGGTGATGTGAAATCCCTGAAAATGCTGGGTCCCATCAGGATTAATAGGGCTTTCCTGCCAAGAACAGCTTTGGGGGAGGAGGATGGTTCCCTGTCCATGGTAGGGGGTTGGGATGAGGTGATTTTTAAGGTCACTCCCAACCCAGACCACTCTGTGATTCCATGATTTAAATTGCTGGGATGGGTTTGGGTTCTGAGTGAGATGTTGCCAGTGAAGAAACCAGCAGGAGCACGGGCTGTCCAAGGAATGCAGCACGGAAAAAAAAGGATATTCTCTTCCATCCAGGCTACAAGAGTGTTAAAAACTCTCCTCCTTCTATGAATGCTGCATTTTTCTTTGAGAAAAATAAAATACTACTACAAGGTGTGCAGGAAAGGGCACAGGGCAGGAGCAGAGAGGAGAATTCCATTCTGGGATCTCTCAGGCTTCTCACTAAAATACAGCCACCCTTAGAATTTCTAACTCTTACCTATAAACCCCATTTTTTGGTGTATAAACAATGTTTCTGACATATCCAGTGCTTTCTGCTCCACAAGGCAATTCCTGAAAGGTCCCTGGGAGTGATGCAGGTGCTAAACCAAGCTTTTGTCAGTCCAGCAAAACATGCTGTCACTTTTAAATGCATCTTCTGGGGACTTAAAATAGCTCCTGGCTGGAATGCTCTGCTGCTCTGTTACCCCCAGTGCCTGGTGTGAGTGTGAGGAGAAAATGTTTGGAATGCTGAATACCTGTAAAAAGGCACTTCAAAGGAACACAGACAAGGATTTTTCCAGCCTGAAAATACACATTTATTCATAAAAAACTGTGGTTTTACAAACATCATAAATAAAAGGTAGTGTGATAAAAAGAACTCAGGACTGAGCATTAAACCTCTGGAAAACAGTGACAGGACTCTCCTCTTTGCCATGATCAGCATCAGTTCTGCACACGTGGCTCTTGGAATCTCGTTTCATACCAGTTGTTTTCCTGCACAACAATCCAGGCTGGACACTACAAATCCTTCTTTTATGTAAATATTCTCTGCAGCTTGAAAACGCCCCCACAAGACACCAGAGCTGTTTGCGAGGGCATGGTTTAAAAATACATCCCTCAACCAAGCGTGCTCAGTGAGAATCCAAAAGAGCACGAGGATGATAACGATCCCACGAAGCAGCAACGGGCATGGCACAGGATGAAATGGGGATGCAGTAATGGGAATGCAAATTGAATCTCAGTATCAAGGAAGTGCCACTAAATCAGAGGCTGCAGCGCGGGGCCGCGGCGCAGACGGAGCCGCGAGAGGCCCGGTCCCCCAGGCCGTGTAAAACTGGATTAGACGTGAACTTCAAACCCAGGGTGATGTGGAATAATCCTATGCTGGCAGAAAGGGATCAAAGCTAATTTCTCTCACTTGCTTAATCTTCTGCAGAGATGGCTGAACTCAGGAGACACACCAGGCTGGGAGTTAGAGCCTCGCTCTTGCAGAGGGTTCAGCAGTGGCCGAGCGAGAACAGAGCATGTTCAGTATCCTGGGGAGCAGAGTTCCTTCTGATGGGCTTTTATAAAAGCAGGGAATCACAGGGTGGCTTGGATTGGAAGGGACCTTAAAAATGATCTCAAAGTGCCCAAGGCCACGCTGGATGGGGCTTGGAGCAGCCTGGTCTAGTAGAAGGTGTCCCCATGGCATGGGGTAGGAATGGATGAGCTTTAAGGTCCCCTCCAACCAAAACCATTCTAGGATTTCATTATTCTCTTTTTTTATACATGGATACACCTCACCTGGATCTTATGCACACTTATAATTCCAGAAACTTAAAATAACCCAACCAAACAACAACAAAAAAAATCCAGTCCTTCCCAACGTTAAATGAAACACATTGATCCAAGCACTGGAACATCTCACCACCCATAAAAACCTTTCAGACCTAAAAACAAAAGAAAAGAATAAAATTAAATAAATAATAATGTTCAAATATTAACCAAACCATTAACTATCAATTAAAGCTTACATAGTGGAATAAAAAGTGAAAAAATGCTTTAGACCTAGAGGAACCAAACCAAACTTTGACAAAAACCTGCTTTGAAGTACAATAGCAAGTTTTGCAGTTCCCAGTGGGATATTGTATCTTATCCCACAGGGGAAGAAATGCCAGAGGCACAAGAGGATATCCAGGGTTCCCAGAGGGAGTGGGGGAGTTTATCCCACCAAAGGTTCACTGTCTGAGGTGGGTATCCAGTCAAAGCTGGAGCCAAAGGAAGGACAGGATTTCTAGGAGAGGACACATGGCAGTGTCAGTGCTGTCAGCTGAGGGGGAGCCAAGACAAAAACTCTTCCAGGGAAGGTGATTCCACCATAGGCAGCCCATTCCACAGCCTGAGCACCCTTTCAGTGAAGGAACAGATAAATGAAGTCAGCTGGAATAAAAAATCCCAGCAGGGTAAGAGAATAATTGTACAGGTGGGTTCCAATAGATTGGGAACTACACCTTATCCTGGGACAGGAATTTGGATTTCTAGTTTGGGATGAGACCCTTCCACACTCAGTGCACTCTGTGCTGCCAACTGATAAACCCAGTACTCCAGGAGAGATGAGGTGTAAATCAACTCTTACACTGCCATCTCAAAAGAATCCTGCTGGATAAAAAGCACAAAATATTAAGTACCAAGAGGCTCGATCACCTCACATAACGATTATCCATAAGTGGATACATTATACCACAGACATGTCTCTGCTCTGTTAAATATTAATTTAAATGGACACATTTTAAAAGACTTAATATGGATAAGCACTTTTTGTTAGAAGAGAGCAACTCCTGTTAGTGAGTGAAAGGAACAGCTCAGAGGAGGACAGAAAGAAGGATTTCATGCAAGAGCAGTCCAAGGATAAGAAAAAAGTATGGTACAGAACCTGACAGAATTATGTGCATAAACACATATGCATTCAGTGCAGCTCTTCTCAATTAATTCCTTAAAATCTTGAGTTGCAAGCTAAGTAATATGATGGATTTGTGTCCTCCAGAACTGTGAGATCATTCAGCTTTACAGGATGATCCAGCATGGAGTAACACTGAGATAAAACACACAGCAGCTGAAATGAGCTGCAACTCGAGGCAGCGTCAGCGGCCGCCACTGCAAAATGTGCACAGAGCTCTCTCCAAGCTTCACACACACCCCCTAAATAAATCCTGTGCCAAAACACAGCAAATACTCCCTGTCACAGACCAAGCTGTAAAGCTGTTCTGTTTTTTTTTTTT
>VZRZ01003356.1:314729-358940 GCA_013398175.1 Climacteris rufus | reverse complement strand
CCCCACTTCCCTCAGCCATCCCTCATGACTTCACTCTCCACATTCTCAATTCCCATGGAACAAAAAGGCTTAAAATCCCACAAAAGTCCACCCTGATGCTAAATGGGAGTGAGGGGGGGGGATCCTTTTCTACGTTCATCCTTGGGGAAAGATGACAGTGGGAACCTCTGCCTTCTTGGGCACCAAAGGTTCAGCACAGAGAGCCCTGTAAATGGCAGGCAAACCTTCCACCAACTCTCTGCCATTCCCCTCTGGATCCCAGAGCGGCCAACTGTGAGACAGCAGCCCTGGGACCCCAGGCTTGGTTAGGTCTGGCACTCACAGCACTCATCCTGGGACATCCCAGCTGGAAGGCAACAAAACCACCCCCCTATGGAATTCGCAGCTCCAGTGCTGCAACAGGACTTGACTGTGGAATCACAGGGCCTTGAAATATTTTGTAATTTTGACCTAAGAGACTGAGGGAGATCTGCTGCTTTCCCTGTGAGGTGGGACCAGCAGAAAGAGGATTTTTTCAAGATCTGATGCAGCATCAGCAGAGCTCGTCACTGAATGCACAGACACTCTCTGAACTGAAAACTAAACTCCATCCTCACCTCTCCTGAAAGAATGCCCTTAGACATCAGATGACAGCGGGCTCTGACCAGGTATTTACTGAAAAATATCAAAGCTGATGCAGGAGAGAGGAAATCCTGAGCCAGAAAAGACACAGAAACTGTGCTGCATCCTCTGAAATACAGTGTTCCCAAAATAAAGAATTTCAATTTGACTCATGAACCAGAAACAGAATGGTTTGGGATGAAAGGGAACTTAGAGATCATCTGGTTCCACCGTCTGCCATGGGCAGGGACACCTTCCACTATCCCAGGTTGATCCAAGCCCATCCAGCCTGGCCTTGGACACTTCCAGGGATCCACGGGCAGCCACAGCTTCTCTGGGAAACCTGTGCCAGGGCCTCACTGCCCTCACAGCCAAGAATTCCTTCCCAATATCCCGTCTAACCCTGCCCTCTGGTAGTGGGAAGCCATTCCCCCTTGTCCTGTCCCTCCAGAGCCTTGTCCCAAGTCCCTCTCCAGCTCTCCTGGAGCCCCTTTAGGCTCTGGAAGGGGCTCTGAGGTCTCCCCAGAGCTTTCTCTTCTCCAGGCTGAACATTCCCAGCTCTCCCAGCCTGGCTCCATGGCAGAGGTTGCTCAAGGAGGACACTGAGTCCCAAACAAGGCAAATTACACTTCACTGGTCCTTTTCCACGTGTTTCATGGGCAACACAAGTGTGAAGAAGATGAAATACTCTTCTACCTCTGAAACATTCTGCTCTAGTAAAAAATATAGCAGTATCTAGTATCTAGTAAAAAATACAGTAATTTCACGATGCCCAAGTAGGGCATAGTGAAATTATTGAGACTCCAGGTAATATCAGGAATTTCCAATAACCCACAAAGCCCTTAATTCTTTCCTAAATCACTGTTGAGTAGATCCAAGCATACAAAGGAAAACAAGCAGAGAAGGAAAAAGAAAGTGACTTCATGGTCTGGTAAGTGATAGGACAAAGGGGGAGAAAGAGGAGAGATTTCAAAGGAACATTAGGAAGAAATTCTTCCCTCTGAGGGTGGGGAGGCCCTGGAACAGGTTGCCCAGAGAAGCTGTGGCTGCCCCATCCCTGGAAGTGTCCAAGGCCAGGTTGGACAGGGCTTGGAGCAACCTGGGATAGTGGAAGGTGTCCCTGCCCATGCCAGAGAGGGTGGAAGGCTTGCAGAAGGTCTTGAAGGAACTGTTTCAACTTGTTCATTTATTATAGAATCCAAATAAAATAAAGCAAGATGGACAAATAAGCAACCAGAACAGCACATTTGAGCTCCCAGGCAGGGAAACATCACTTAATAAGGGAATTCTGTGGGCAGCACCAGAGCTGGAAACCTTTATTCTGGCCTCTACAATCAGCACTTGCAGCACTTTGTTGACACAACAGAACATGGCTCAATTTCAAGCACTGTTGAGGTTGAGTAATTTCAAACATCTTTTAATGTTTGTAGAGAGTCCAGAGGGAAGTTGGTCGAAAAGATCTCCAAGGCAGCCACGTGGAAATAGATACAAACCCCTCTAAATCATTCCAGTGCCAGGCAGGAGGGAGGGACAGAGACTGAGGAGGGAAAAGGGGAAAGGTGAAGGTCCAGACTTCCAGCTAAACTGCTTAAAGCACTTATTTATGTCCATTTATTTATGTCTATAAGTTTACAGTGTGCCCTGGGGAGCAGTAACAGACCAATTCCATAAACCCAGATTGGTGCTTCAAAAGTAAAATTTTAAGTGCAATCTGTACCCCTCCTTCTTCTATGAATATTCCTATTAGAGGGAGGTCATCTTCCTGTTTTCTTCTGGGTAGCAAAAATGTTGCATGAGAGATCAGATTAATACAGCAGGATTTAACCAGAATATTGCACAGCAGGGCATTGGTGCTTTAAATGGAAATCTGGGAAAGACCTGCTGACAAACCTGGGGTTGGGAACTGTGACAGGGAAAACAGGCAAACACTCACCTACAGAGCTTCCCCTAAACTCGTGAGGCCAAGGAAGAGTCCTCTGAAAGTCTAAATGAAGGTTACTAAGGACAAAATTATCTGCTCAGTGTTCATATTGGAGCATCTTCCAGAGGGGGATCCAGCAGCAGTATCCCAGCAAGGAATTTCAGAGTAACAAACAGTAAACACAACCAGCACTCAGGGTTTGTGTGGATTTTTGGTCACTCATACGAGGACTCAGAATAAGGAAATCTGCCCTGAGAACATCCAGGGAAACACTGCTATTTCTGGATGCCCCATTAGAACAGGGATGCTCTGCAAATGTGTCTGTGAATGTCACCAACTCATCACTCCCACTCTGGTCTGTGTCCCTGAAATGGTGCCAGGGAAAACAGGAACACCCCTCCTGCAACAGGGTAGCACTCTGAGGTTGGGAGGATCCGTGGCTAAAAACTGCTCAAGTCCTGCTGGCAGCTCTGGTTTCCTCCTGACCTCATAACTCCATGCACAGGCTGGATTATCCACTGCTCCAGAGGCTGGAGAGTTTAAATCTGGCAGCAGGGGAAAACAACAAGGGCCAGAAATGGCTCAGAAACCCCGAGCCAAAGCGTAGGGATGCTGAATGCTTGAGTGCTCAGTCTTCCTCTGCCTTCTGCTTCCTGAAGTTTTCTGGGGGTGCTCAGCAGGGACAGCACTCTTGGAAGTTAAAACAAATGTGAATGTTGATGAAGTGGTGCCCACAGCACTCCTGTCACATGTGGAATCATGGAGTCACACGATGGTTTGGGTTGGAAGAGGCCTTGAAGATCATCTTGTTCCATCCCCTGCCATGGGCCGGGACACCTTCCACTACCCCAGATTGCTTCAAGCCCTGTCCAACCTGGCCTGGGACACTTCCAGGGATGGGGTACTTCCAGGGAAACCTGTGCCAGGGCCTCACCACCCTCACAGCCAAGAATTCCTTCCCAAAATCCCATCTAACCCTGCCCTCTGGCAGTGGGAAGCCATTTCCCCTTGTCTTGTCCCTCCATCCCTTGTCCCAAGTCCCTCTCCAGCTCTCCTGGAGCCCCTTTAGGCACTGGAAGGGGTTCTAAGGTCTGCCTGGAGCCTTCCCTTCTCCAGGTGGATACTCCCAGCTCTCCCAGCCTGTCTTCATGGAAATGTTCCTTTTTTATGTTGGGAAAATAAAGGGCAGCAGGATGGTCAGATTTGCTCTGGAGCCAGCAATGGGGATGTGCAGCTTCACTCTGAGCCACCAGACAGCTCCTGTGCAGCTCTGTCTGCTTCCAACAGATCCTGCTCCATCCACCACTTCTGAGCACCTCTGTCAGCATCACTTTTAGAGGAAAGTAAAATGAAATCCTTCCTATTCATCTGCTTTCTGCAGGAGTTGATTCAGTCCCTTGCATAGATCCACACAGCTATCCCAAGAACCATCAGGATGGCTTAAGTTCTTCCTTAAGTTTTATGAGGTGAAGAATGAAAAAGACCTTCTCCCACATCATCTTAGAGAACAGAGAAAGCCCCAGAGGCTGCTGCACCAGCAGCTGCTGAAGTTGCTCCTTCTAAGCCTGTCCTGACACCTAAAAACCTGAAACCTTTTCCTGAAGGATTTTCCTCAATGCAGCACCAGCCACTCCACCAAGCCCCGACTAATTTGCCATTTGCACCCACCCAGCAGAGGTAAGGAGTCAATCAGCATCTCTGTGGCTCTGTCACAGATGCCACAGGATTTTCTACAGAGACATTCTGAAAGTGCTGCCCTGCTGGGACCCTGCACTCCACGTTCCTGGCACATGAAGAGGATCACAATCCCAGCATTAGCTGTGGGAACACTATCAATAAATAGCTATTTTTCCAGCTTGATTTCTCCAGCTTCCATCACTTCACATTTTGATGCAGATTCTTGCCATGAGCAGACTCATCACTGCCCACCTAACCCTGTCCATCCGGCCCAGACACCACATTTGTTCACATAAGGCCGTGGCATATGGATTTTTCCTTCAAAAAATGAGGAGTGTCAGCATTTTCCTATCACTCTTCTGGAACAAAAGCGATCTCAACTCCCCCCTCCCAAAAGCTGGAGAACATTTCATGAGAACTCCACTTTGTCAGGGCATGGTGAGGTCACAGATCAGTCTGGCAGGTGGGAAAGGACTTTTAAATGTGTTTTTAGGGTCAATAGAGGAGCATCCCTCAGACACTGGGGTTTTTCAGCAGCTCTCTGCTGCCTGAATGCAAAGTAGTCTCAGCTGAATTTCACTAATTCCTTCAAAGGCTCTCTTGCACTCATCTGCACAGATTATTCAGTAAATACGCTTTAAGAAAGCACTCTCTAACCCCAACAAGGCTATTCAAAAAATAAGGCTTAACCAGCTGACCTCTGATTATCTTCAGCAGTTCACCCATCTGTCTGCAATACACAAATTCCAGCCTCAAAGCAACGATTCCTTTAGGTGTCCAAACTGGATGTTAATAATTACAATGCTCTTTAATGAAATGGTGACATGAAAGTGTCCAAACTGTCCCCAAAAAAGCTCAGTAAAGACTGTGAACACTTAAACCCCTCTTGAAAGTCACCATGTCCCAGACACAGGATATTTAAGCAGCATTTCTGCTCTCAAGTGATGGATCAGCACCACCCCATCAAGATCTGACCCCATCTCACACAGAGGGGACAAGATCAGCCCAAATCAGCTGAACCAAGTCCTTAAAAGTTAATTAACTCCCACACAGTGACTTTAAAAGGAAACTTTTCCAGTAGCTCTGCCTTTTGTAGTGACAGTGTTCACAAAATCTGGGAGCTCTGAAGAAAATTGGGATTGCTCAATGGCAGCTCCCATGAAGTGCAGCAGCCTGCAAGATAAGTGAAATTTGAAGCTAAAAATTAATGAATTGTTTGCCTGATGGCTCCTCCAAAGGTGGAGCCTCTCCAAGGTGCTGGCATCATCCTCCAGCTCCTTCCTGGCCTTCTCCTTCCTTGACACCTCTGTAGCCATTCCACCTGGGCTGTAGGAGACATGGTATCCATCAGGAAACTTCAGGGTTATCCCAAACCTCCTGGGGAATCACAAACTTGAATTTTGCCCTTCTGCCTCAGGGTATTTTTAAGTCTCACCCACCTTCAGTTGCAGCCAGGAGTTCACTCTGTCACCAGTCACAGAATGACAGAATGGTTTGGGTTGAGAGGGACTTCAAAGCGCATCCAATTCCACCCCCTGCCATGGGCAGGGACACCTTCCACTGTCCCAGGGTGCTCCAAGCCCTGTCCAACCTGGCCTTGGACACTTCCAGGGATGGGGCAGCCACAGCTTTTCTGGACAAACCATGCCAGGCTCTCCAGATGCTGCCACCCTCCTGATGGCTGTGGACTCAGAGAACAATTTCAGCAGCTCCAGAGCCTCTAAAAGTGGTATTTGACCCTTTCCAGTCTGGAATCCAGGCTCTTGAACATCCAGTATAGACACTGTAGGCAGCTCTTGCATCTGAAGGGCTTCCACTGAGTGCACATTACCAGCTGGGTCTCTTTAGGTCCAAATCTCTCTCTCAGTACATTTGAAAGCACCCAGAGAGATCCTGATTCTGGCAGGGGTTGGAGATTATTTTGATGACAAAAGGAAAAAAATGCACAGAAACATCTTAGAGAAAGGGGAAGATGGAGCAGCAGCCTTCAAATGGATGTAGCTTTGTTAGAAACAGGGAAAATATCACAGGAAGAGGAAACCAGGGAGCATCAATTTGGGAAACAAAAGACCTGGAAAAGGCCTTGATTAACAATCCCTGCTCAGGACTGGAGCAACAGGAGCATCAGTGGGCAAAGCCATCCCTGGGAAGAGGTGAAGGATGGTAGGAGCTGCTTTCCAGGAGAGCTGAGCTACAGGGACTCTTCACACATCCCTTATCCATGAGGGAAGAGTGCAGAGCACTTCCCATGAAAATGAATCTTGGCTCAGGAGTGAGACAGAGCTGTGAGAGTGGAGGAAGCACCCATACCCAATTACGCTGCCTTAACGAGCCTCAGAATAGAGGAATATTTTATCTCCTTTCACCCTGAATATTTGGAGGGTTTTTCATTTCAGGAGAAAAGGAGGATGCCAGCCCACAGCAATGGTGGGGCATCCAGCTGGTTCAAGAAGAGCCATGGACCTGGTCTTGGATCTCCAAAACCAATGGTGCAGCTGGACCATGGATACAGCAAAGCACGAGATGTCACCTCTGTGGCTGTGTTAGAGGGGGATTGGGTGCATTTGTAACCTGGGTTTACACAACAAAATTCTCTGCTCATACTCATGATTACTTGTAAAGAAACTTTCTGATATCCCTGGGAGTGTTCAAGGCCAGGACGGACAGGGCTTGGAGCAACCTGGGATAGTGGAAGGGGCCCTGCCCACGGTAGGGGAATGAGATGATCTTTAAAGTCCCTTCCAATCCAAACCATTCTGAGATTCTGTGACACAATGGAGCAAATTCCCTCCCTCCATCTCGAATTAAATCTAAGCATGAAGCAAAAGGGGCTGCATTTGTGTAGTGATACATGAAAGTGTCTGTAAAGCATTTTAGGCTCCTTCAGGAAAAATGCTAAATATCTGTTCTATAATTCAATGAATGTTAATATATTCATCACAGATTTCGACTCTTCAATTGCACAGGAAGAAAACAAGAAAATTGGTGCTTGTTGCAATGTTATGATGCCAAGGGATGGAAGCAGTCCAGGGTCTTGGAATACTCAACCAAGTTTTGCTGGGATGCAGTGAAATCCCCCATCAGAACACAAGCAGGGCCTGTGTGCTGTGGGATGAGGGGCAAGGCCATGCTCAGGCACACTGGGTTTGCCTTCCCCAACCACAAACCAGATGCTGGTTCACCTTTCTGAGGCTGCCAAAATCAAACCCAAACCTGCCTAGGTCCTCACACAGAGGACCCTGGTCCTGCTTGCCAGGCAAAGCCGGGTTAATCATTCTCCTTGCTCATTTTTCACTTTAAAAAGCTGCACCTGAGGTGCTCCTGTGTGCCAGCAGCTTTTGCCTGACACGACCTCGTGAGGACAGGGCTCCAGACCACAAAGAAGAGCACTTGCCCTCTTTTCCCAAGGCACTCCATTCACTGCTACTCCAAGGTGGTTTTTGTTCGCTGCTTGGAGCGACTCTGAGCACGTAACTGCCCTGCTTTGTTCAGGCTCTTGCACAAGAGAACCCACTGCTTTTCCAGTGTGCTCAAACACAAAGCCTCTCAGCAATACCATGCACTGAACAGGCTCGGGCTATTTTAGCATGTGCTAAATTAGGGGAGTGTTTGTAACGCACTCACCTAAATAATCAGAGCTCACACACCTCCTGCTTTTTACACCTTGGTGGAAAAAAATAAATCCCTCCTGAGGGTGCCCAAATGTGAATACGCTCCTCTGTGGTTCCCCTGCAATTTTCCCAAAGCACCTGACAAAAGTTCTGCCATTCATTTCCCCTCCCAGCATCCTCGGATTTTTAGTGACCCTTTAAGCAAGTCACTACAGGGGGATGGGGCTCCTCTGTGACAGAGCCAGGCTGGGAGAGCTGGGGGTGCTCACCTGGAGAAGAGGAGGCTCCAGGGAGACTTCAGAGCCCTTTCCAGTGCCTAAAGGGGCTCCAGGAGAGCTGGAGAGGGACTCTGGACAAGTGATGGAGCGACAGAACAAAGGGGAATGGCTTTAAGCTGAAAGAGGGCTAGATTAGATGGGATGATGGGAAGAAATTTTTCCCTATGAGGGTGGTGAGGCCCTGGCACAGGTTTCCCAGAGAAGCTGTGGCTGCCCCATCCCTGGAAGCGTCCAAGGCCAGGTTGGACAGGGCTTGGAGCAACCTGGGATAGTGGAAGGTGTCCCTGCCCATGGCAGGGGTGTAGAATGAGAAGGTCTTTAAGGTCCTTTCCAATCCAAACCATTCTGTGATTCCATGACTTCTGGACCCCAGCCCTGTCACAAAGCTCCTCCTGTTTTTCTCCCCTCATCCTGACTCCTGCAGCACTGCCAGAGTGGGCCGGAGGGAGCAGGAGAAGCACTTCAAAGTGAGAGTATTATTCTCCAGCAGTGGGGCACCCCTTTCCTCCCACCTGGAGCTACAGCAACCTTTCCATTCTCCTGCTTTCCAACAATATCCTCCTCCTCCTCCTTCACTTACAAAAGGCCAGACCCAAAAATCAGCTTTAAAAACAACTGTAGTTTTTAAAGCCCACTAAGTAGTGCACTGGAAGAAGAGGAGGAATAAACGGGCCTCAAACACCAGTTCAGCTCCACTCAGCCACAGAAACTAAAATAATTAAAAAAAATAGAGGTGCAGATTGGTGAACCCCAGAGTTGGCAGGTCACAGGGTGTGCTGGCAGGGGCTTGGTACAACCTGGACTAGTGGGAGGTGTCCCTGCCCGTGGCAGAGGTTGAAACAAAATGAAATATAAGGTCCTTTCCAACCCAAACCACTGTGTGATTCTAAGAAATACAGCAGGGCTACAACACTTCTAACACCTGGTTACTTTTTGACGTTATTCTCAGAGAATGATTGCAAAATGGTCGTTCAGGATCTCATCTTTATTATCTCAATGCCATCAAATCCACACAGATTTTGCCTCACAGTAAATGCAGAGTATAACATTCAGACGTTTTAGAGTTCCAAGGCTGGAAAAGCCATTTCAATCTGAAGAGCCTCCAGAAGCAATAAATCATAACAGTTCTGACAGTAGTTGTTTTTGACTCGGTATTACTGAGGTAAATTACTTGCAGCATTACAGAAGAGTAATTCTGTGTGTGAGAAACGAGCAGCAGCACTCTGGTGATAAGGTTAGAGAGATATTTGTGCTAACGAGGAAATTTAAGCTCCATTTCCACGCAGACTCGCTGCAGCCGTAACTCCGGAGCCGTCAGCAGTGTCTCCTGCCTCTCTCCAGGGACCAACTCAGTATCACTCTCACATACTTCTCTGGAGTGATGAAAGCACATTATAGGCTGATAAAAGGCAATCCGTGGTAATTCTTACAGGTCTCCAAAGAACAGCAATTTATTAAAAAGCGCTTTTCAGGAACGAGGCAAAAACAAAACGTTCTTCATCAACACCTCGCACAGAATCCATCTTCCCTTAAATAAATTCCTAGCGCTGGCAATACAAAGTCACTCTTCCCTAATTGCTGCTGTTCCACATTTGCAAATTCCAAGTGGTGATGCCTCTTTGCCTGTCAGCAGAGATTTATCAACCCCACTCCATATCCAAAGGCCACGCGAGTAAATCCGAGTGTGCTCTGAGCAGGAATCCCTCCCTCCCCGCCTGAGCTGTCCCATCCACAGCAGTGCACAAGCCCAGGGTGACACAACACAGAATGCAACGGCTTAAATAATTTAAAACCAAAACTGTAATTATCAAACAAAAGAACAAAGCAGCTCTGAGACACAACGAGCTTTGCTGTGCTTTATCCTCCCATGACTTACTCGCAACAGGTCTCGCAGGCACTGATGTGAATTAAGAGAAATGAAGGGATGCTCCTGGGGCTTGGTTAAAGGCTACTGCATCCAGCTGTGCATCCATCATCAAAACACAGCGAAACCACCAGAAAACTGAAGGTCTGATTCTCACTTCCCACTTTAAACCACCCTGGCAGTGTAAATATGAGAATAAATTATACTCCTCCAACAGCAGCGCAAATGAGCTGTAGTGGAAAGGCCAATCCAGGTGAAAATTTCAAGATAAAAAGGAAAGGAAACCTAAGTACAGATGCTTTGTTGTCTCGTCCACAAGTGCTGGTCTCCTTTGAACAGCACCTGGGAACTGCAATGTCATGTCAGACACTAAAGCCAGGCATGGAAATGCCCAATAAACGAACCATCCAAAAATTTCTTTGACTGTGTCTGTACCTTTGCTGGTATCAAAATCTCTCTCCCAGCCCACCTGCTGCCATGGAGCTCTTTGAGTCATCCCCACAGCTGAGAAAAGCTGAAGCCAAGGCCCTGTGTGTGAAATCAGGGGAAATCGGTTAAATCAGCCAAGTCAGGTGGAATAACCAGGCAAGGAACTGCTCCTTACAGGAGCATCCTTATCCACAGGAGTCATACCACTTGAATTCAGCCCTGTTTTTCCCTTGGCTTCCCAAGGCACTCTGTAGACTGAGAGACACCTCCAGTAGTCTGCACTGACCAGGGTCACCACCCAAAAATTCATCCCTGATAGCAACAGTGTCACCCCCAAAAGTCCTGAACAATGAGGGACCGCCAGGGATGCAGGAGACTGGGGCAGGAGGAGCCTGGCACAAGCCCTGGTGTCTTCCCAAAGGCCCTTGCACCAGGATCTGGCTGACCCTGACTTCAGCATTAATATCATTTTTCCATGTTGTCACTTTTTTAAACAAATAAGACTAAAACTGGAAGATGTGCCTGCATGGCTCAAACACAACATGCCCTGACAGGGGGGCAAGGTCAAGAAACCCTGTGATTTATTGACTCTGGAATGTTCTCATGCCTGTCTGAGTCATGGAATCATAAAATAATGGAATCACAAAATTATGGAATCACAGAATCACAGAGCCAGGCTGGAAAAGACTTCTAAGATCACCACGTCCAACCATCAACCCAGCACCATCACCACATTCACCACTAAACCAAGTCCTCAAGTGTCACAGCCACACATTTTTTGGACACTTCCAGGGATGGTGACATGGATGTCCTACTCCAGAAATCACAGTTATCCAGCCTTACAGTCCATAAAACCTTGTTCTCCTTTTTCCCCCTAAAATTCTGAGGGATTCTGCTTGACCACTGAGACTCCAGAATGCATCACCTTAGTCTGTTATTGGCAGCAGAAAAATTGTCAAAATACACATCCCAGGATGATACTACCAAACTGGATTGGGTGGGCTGAGAATATTTTGGTAGAGAAAGATTTTAGCAGCTCATTTTTCTAAATTACACTGTGGCGCAGAAAGCGAGTGGCACTCAGTGTTTCACTTACAGCCTAATTCAATTTTACTCTGTCTCAGAAAAAGAAAACAGCACATTAATCCCAAATCCCGTAAACACAGAGTTGTAAACACTCCCCAGCACCCTCCCCACCCTTGCTGAGGAGGGCTGGCCTGTTTTCCAAGCCTGTGTGAAAGCAGATGGCAGCCACCTAATTCGGATTCAGTGCAATCTGTTGCTGGTGGGGAAAAAAAAAAAAGAAAAAAAAAACCACTTGACTGCCTTTCCTACAAACGTAAAACCTGGGAAGTTCAACCCACTCCGTAGTTTTGTGAGATGTTTGGTAGCAGTTTTGCCAACAGAGCCAGCTCTGCTCGGGGAGAACACATGCTTCTTGTTCTCAGCCTGAACTCCACAGTGAAAATCCCCCTTGGATCACCCCAGGAAGGGGGAGTTGTCTACGGGCTCAGTTCTTACTCTGGCTTTGCACCCTGCACGTGCAGCACTCACAACAACACCATGATACACTGAGGCACTTTATCTACCTCATTTCCTATCATAGCAACAAAGATCTTATTGAAAATACAAACATATTACAGGTAAATGCTTTTGCATCAAAGTACACCACGCTGTCGGCCTGCTGGTGAATTCCCTCAGGTTCAGAGAAGTTCTTCTGGTGAGGCACAAAACTTGGATGTGGGATTTTGTGTATGACCAGCAAAGGGGGTCACATCACTTCCCTCTTGTGGTTGGGCTCCTGTTTATAAAGCCTGGGATGCTGGGGGGTTCCCTTGTCCAGGGAAGGGAACAGAGCTGGGGAAGGGGCTGGAGCACCAGGAGCAGCTGAGGGAGCTGGGGGGGGCTCAGCCTGGAGAAAAGGAGGCTCAGGGGGCCCTTCTGGCTCTGCACAACTCCCTGACAGGAGGGGACAGCCAGGTGGGGGTCAGGCTCTGCTCCCCAGGAACTTTTTGTTTCCCTGCACATGCCCAGGAATTTGTTCAAGATTCACTCCACGATTCCTTTAGCAGTCAAAATGGAGCTGACTGCCCTGCAGTTCCTTGGATTGTCCTTGTGGTCTCAGGAAGATGGGGGCAATATTTACCATTTTCCCATCATCTCCACGGAGTTTCTGAGTGGCCTTGCTTTGGTACCAGACACCTCTCAGCATCTGCTGGAACCCACCAGGTCTCATGGCCTTGCAGGTAATCCCTGACTCAATCCCTTGATGTTCCTCTGTGTCTCAAACCCCTTTTCTAACAGCAGAGGCCAACGCACATGAGGATCATGGAGTCATTTAGGCTGGAAAAGCCCTCTAAGATAATCAGGTCCAACCATTTCCCCAACACTGCCAAGCCCATTACTAACTCATATCCCCAACTGCCACATCCACACATCCTTTAAAAACATCCTGCTGTTCTTGACAGCTCCTTGCAATAATCAGCTGTAGGTGACTTCTGGCTTTCCCAACACAAACCCAAAGTGCCTGGACAATGTTTTCACCTCCACTCTTGTAGCCAGACTTCACTTCTACCTCTTGAATATTGCTTTTTTTTGCATACTGAATGCAAAATGAATCCACTGCCTCATTCTGCCTCTAGCAGAGGTCATAACATAATGCCTCAAAGTGAAAAACCTCTTCAACTCCACTCAAAACTCAAGGGTTTGATAGTTCTTCTCTCCGAGCATGAAAAACTGGATAATGCTGCCAGTGATTAGTTAAACCCCTTCACAGCAGCCTGTAAATAACCCTGGCTTGACACAAATGCCAGTGGTCACAAAGCTTCAAAGTCCTTCTTCAAAACCGGCCGATTTTATTTGACTGGGTTTCTCTGCGCAGGAATGAATTCGAGAGGTTGATTCTATGTGATACAATCAGGATGTTTTAGTTCCTGGAGATAAGTTGACACTTCTCCTCCTACCCACAGCTATAGACTTGAGAAGCGTGACACAGATTTCCTACAAACTTACAAATGTTTGCTTCGCTGTTTCAGCAGCCTCAAAGTGCCTTAACTGCATTTAGAAAAAAAAAAAAATAGCAATCACTAAATGCTGAAGTTACAACATTTCTGTCATCCCTGATGTTTATAAACATTAAATGAAGCTTTCAATGAGCACGTTCATGTTGTCACCAGCACAGAGCTGCCTTGCTTTGGTTTTTGTCTCCTGGGGAGAAGTGCAGCTGTGAATCCCCTGATCCAACAGTAACAGCACAAACTGGTGGGTCGGGTTGAGCTGGGAACTTTACTGGAATAATGGAAAATGTACCAAGACACGAAACTAGAAAGCTTTACTGATCATGCTTTTTCTTCACAGAACAATTTACTTAAACTCCTAAAAATTTTTGCCCCGATGTCACTCCAAATGATACTTTTCAATACTTGGTCTTAAAACTTCTCATATTACTGTTATCACCAATCCTTCACAAATAATGGCATTGGGGATGAGGTGATATGGGAACACTTTTCCATCTAATTGATGCATTTCCTTGGGGCGTTAATCCATGTCAGATAAACAAACTGAAAGGGGGGGAGGTTTAGATTAGATATTTTAGGAAGAAATCCTTCCCTGTGAGGGTGAGGAAGCCCTGGCACAGGCTGCCCAGAGAAGCTGTGGCTGCCCCATCCCTGCAAGTGTCCAAGGCCAGGCTGGATTGGGCTTGGAGCAAGATGGGATAGTGGAAGGTGTCCCTGTCTGTGATCCTACAATATTAGACCAGTGTCCCACTTTGGAAGACATGCTGCCTCTTTAAGGGACCAAAACTCTTGAAGAGGTGACAGAGGGACCAGTCCATTAAGCCACTCCTTCCACCTCCCTCTGTGGAGGACAATTACCAGAAACTGCCCTGAAGCCTGGAACAGGAGCTGGAGGAATTTGTTCCTGACTTGCTCGTGTGCTAAGGCACAAAGTCTTTTTAACCTATTTGGAGTCATCAAATCACTCAAAGATTTCTCCTCTGCAACTTCAAAGCCCCAAGGCTGCCAGAGCTCAAGAAGTGTTTGGACAACGCTCTCAGGCACTGGGTGGGATTGTTGGGGTGTCTGTGCAGGGCCAGGAGTTGGACTCCAAGCTCCTGGTGGGTCCCTTCCAGCTCAGGACATTCTGTGATTCTGCTTGGGTGAGCAGAGTGAGAACATCTTTCCTCAAGCAATGCAAGGTTGGGCATTTCCCACCTTCTCTGCCTTGGAGCAGCTGCTGTGGCTGAACCTCCCCCGAATCTGCTCTGCTGACAAAGCAGCCCTGTTGTGCCCCGGCCTCGTTCACTGCTGCTTGCCCCAGATGAGGAACTTTGGGGACAGGACCTGAGGCAGCAGCTGGCACAGATGGGATGTGCCAACATTTAATAAAGGAAGGGTCATCCCAGGGGATGCTGCTCCTTTGCCAAAACCACGCTGGAGACTGCAGCGTGAACAGCACTGGAAGAGCTGAACCAGGGACTGCTTTCTCCTCTGGAGATGGTCTGGCTGCTTCCCTTGGGTTCTAAGTCACCACTTCAGGGTTATCTTGAAGTGCTGGACTGATGCCCACCCTCAGGGTCCATCTGATTGCAACAGTTCAGTCCCTGGCAAACCAATCCTTTATTAAACCCAGCTCCACACCATCACACCCTGGGCTTGGAATTACGTGCTGGTTCTTGACCCATCATCTTGCCATCATCTCTTCGATGGTGGCAAAACCAGGGGCTGTGTTTTAATGCCTTGGAGCCAAGAGAGAGACTCCCTTCTGTCTCTCAGCAGTGTAATTTCACAGAATTCATCTCTCCACAAGCACTCCTGCTCACTTTAAAGGTTACAGACGTGGGCTCACAAGATTTATTTTCATGAAATGAGACTTTTATCCTCCTTTCCATAAATCATCTGATCTCCCAGTATACTTCAGCTGTGATATTAATTGTACAAACTCACATGTAGTCAGGCAGAAATGTTAAACAGAGAATGCTCAAGAACTGGAGGATGATGTGCAGGTAACTATGAGGGATACAGGATGCTCGGTGTAAGAGCAATCCAGCATCCACAGAAGATAAGCACATGCAACCACCTTTCACTAATCATGTGAAAAAACTTCGGGAAAGATGAATAAATCCAAGGGATAATTAAGAAGGGACTGTTTTTGAGAAGTGAACTGCAGAAAATGTGGAGAAAGATGTCAACACTTCGTTTTAACACCTCCTCCAACAAAGCCTTCCACTTTCATCCTCTGCCACGTTGTGAAGATCAGTTCTCAAGTCTTTTAAAGCGAAGTGGAGCTCTCCAGCCTTACACTATTTCCAGCATATTGATCCCAAGCATGCAAAAATCAGCAGCCATAATTATTACAGGTTTTGGGAGCAGCTGCTTTGCTGTAACTTGGACAGAAATGACACATCAGTGAGAAGTAGGTGAGATGCTATTGCACCTACTTGGCCTAAACAGCAATAAGTCTGTGTGTCTACAGCAAAATGGGGAAGACCACAGTTGTCTAATAAGAATGCAATTCACTGCCTCAGAATGAAGTTTGGCCAGATCTTAATGCTGTGAAAATTACATTTGTTTCAGCAATCGAATCTCCCTCTCATTACTTCACCGCTATCAGGCTTCTGATATAATTGACAGGATCACTTCCAACAGTTTACAAGAGTTTGGATTTTAGAACAGCCAGTCTTGTCCTCTTTTTCTGTAGTACTTTAGATTCATCCACTTATACAATCAGATTTTTTCTATCTAAACACTCCTTTCTAGGAAAATAAATTCAAAATAATTCTAGTGTTTAGGTAATTAGGAATACAAGTGAAAGACACAAATAAAGGGAAAAAAGCTCTTGCTTTTTCCTTCAAGATGACCAAGTTTCCTAATCATTTGTCTGTGTAAGAGCTTGTCCCCAGCACAGTGACACAAAGCATTATGTGAATGCTCTCATTCACACCTGGCTGTCCCCACCTGCCTGCAGTTCTCCCCTCTGGAGCACAGGTCAGGGATGTGACAGCCCAGGCTGTGACCTGTCCTCCTGAATTCTGGCCTCCAGAAACCCTTCTTGGTGGTAAAACTGATTTATAGAGTAACTTCTCCCAGGGGTGAGAACAAGGCTGCCTGTTGTAAAGTCATGTCCTGCTACCAAACAGCTCTGACATAAATCATCCTCTGCAGCACCTGAGGCAGGTAAAACCCTCCACAGAATCATGGAATGGTTGGGCTTGGAAGGGAACTTTAAAAGGCACCATGTCGAACACAAACTTGCTCAGGGCTCCATCCAATCTGACCTTGAATGCTTCCAGGGATGGGGCATCCATGGCGTCAGTGTTTCACCACCTTTATAACAAAAAATGTTTTCCTTTTATCTACTCTCCTTCTCTCTGTAACTCTTCTGACTCCCAGGTCCTCTCTGCACAAACTCCTCCAGGAGTTATCCCTTCCTCTGTGCTTGCAGCCTTACACCTGCACTGCTCAAAACCTGGCTGGCTGAAAAGACAGCCAAAAAAAAAAATAAATTCCTAAAACAAAAGAACCTAAAGCTTAGACGCCTGGAATTTCCTCTTAACACCTCTTCAAGTGTTCACTGTTCATTGAGCCTTTCATTTCCTTCTCAAATAACCTCCCACTGAGTTAAACCAACACAATCGAACAAAATCTCCGTAACCAGGCCAACACACGGCACTCCCACAGATGCAGGGAACACGGGGAGAACTGTCACAGCCCTGAGCTGGGATGGGCAGCTGCAGGAGGAAAAGCAGAGCCCTGGCATCACATCGTGGCATCACTTCTCCCAAAGACTGACTTGCAAAAGGGCAAGGACCTCAGAGATGGCCAGAGCTATGAGCAGAGGGGTGATGGAACTCAGGAATAATCACAAAACATTTAGGATGGAAAAGAACTCCAAGATCACCAAATCCATCCTTTGAACCCCACCTTGTCAACTGGAATAACTGGTGTCTCCTGGTAGAGGCAGCTTTTACTCCATGGGGACAGTAACAGGTTTTCTCCCTCCCCTCTGTTCTCAGGGACTCTCCAACCATTTGTTATCTGAAAAATCCACACTGAAAACTCTGACGGAAAAGGGTCAAATTCAAAAGTTCCTACGAGGACAGGTTCTGTGTCTCCTGCACACACATAGAACACCACATTAAGCATCAAATGATTTCAAAGAATCACAGAATGGTTTGGGTTGGAAGGGATCTTAAAGCTCATCTCATTCCAACACCTGCCATGGGTTCGCAGGTTGCTCCAAGCCCTGTCCAACCTGGACACTTTCATGGATGGGGAAGTCACAGCTTCTCTGCAACTTTTATTTCCCCACTCTCAAAGGGAAGAAATTCTTCCTAATATTCAATCTAAATCTAAAATTCAAAAGAGCCTAATTATCCAGTGCTTTATGCTATGCTTATCTGTGATTCAGATGCACTGATTTCATCATTCAGGACATCAAGAAAAGAAGCTAAAGATCACTATGGAAAACACTAATCATGTTTTCTCCAAAGTTTTTTAAAGGAGTAGCATAAATACAACCACTACTTCTTCTTAGTCACCCTGTTGTACAGAATTTGAGGAAAACTCAATAAAACTGGCACTGACACTTTAGACATCTTTTTATTTCACTTCTTCTGGCCTCTCTGCCACAGCACAGACACTGCCTGGACGTTCCCATTCCAGCTCCCCCTCTGCCCCAAATCTTGGGCTCTGTCACATCTCCTTCCCCACGTTCTAACCTGTGATTCCTTCACCATTTACCTCCTCAGGAACATGATACCTTCCAAGTGCTTATTTTAAGCGACTCAGAAGCTGTTCAGATCCATGCAGAACAGCAAATCAACTCTGCTACCCCCTGCTTCAGTTCCTCCACCAAACTGGGACATCCTTAGGACCTGTGAAGGGAGAATTGAAGATCCCACCTCCTCCTCTTGGCCTCCATCATGTACTTCTGGCTTTCTTTAAAGCTCACATTGCCAAAAAGGACATCACTACCGTGAGAGAAGAGACTTCTTTCCCCTCCTGCAGTCTTCAGGGTGGCAAAAGCTAAACATGAACGTTTTTGTTTCTTTCTAGTGGAAATTCCCCAGCTTTACACGCAGAACAGAAAAACACAGAAGTTGGGAAAAACTGGTTGTGCCTGAGGAACAGATGTACCCTCTGTGGGAAGGAATGGGCTGTGAGCCTGCTCCCTTCCCACAGGGATGTTCAGGTATGCAGCACTGTCTTAAGTGAAGAGAGACATTCTGAGTCACCCTGTGTCAATCAAATCCATCCCTTAAAACACAACCACCAGAATATTTTCTCCCAGCACATCAAAACCACAGGGAAAACCAGGAACCATAGAACCCATCATGGAATCACAGAAGGGTTTGGATTTGAAAGGACCTTAAAGCTCCTCTCATTCCAGCCCCTGCCATGGGCAGGGATACCTTGCACTAGTCCAGGTTGCTCCAAGCCCCATCCAGCCTGGCCTTGGACACTTCCAGGGATGGGGCAGCCACAGCTTCTCTGGGAAACCTGTGCCAGGGCCTCCCCATCCTCACAGAGAAGAATTTTTCCCTAATATCCATTCTATTAATTTTATTTTGAAGCCATTCCTCGTGGTCCTGTCACTCCAGTCCCTTGTAAATGGTCTCTCTCCATCTTTCCTGCAGGGTCCCTTCAGGTACTGAAAGGCTGCAGTGAGGTCTCCCCAAAGACTCCTCTTCTCCAGGCTGAACAATCCCAGCCCTCTCAGCCTTTCATCACAGGAGAGGTGCTCCATCCCTCTAGAATCTACCTCTAGGTATAATTCCACTGCAATTTTCCTGCTTTCCTCCTACTCCCCACACGCAGTGCAGATTATAAGTGAAAAAAATACTAATCCAAGATAAACCAGTGATGACAAGACCCAGCTCTACTGGAATAACAAATTCCTGTTCTGGCTGCAAGGTCAGCACATCTAGGGGCTCTGGACTCTGCCAAGGCAACACACAGATATCACAGGGACCCTGACAGGCTGACAGAGATATTTTCCTGAGATCCTCTGCCAGGTCTCCTGTGTGCCAAAACATTTCAACCACCTCCATCCCCATCCCTGAGAACACCCCCCCCACCAGCTCTGCCTTACCCTAATCCATGGATGAGGTCCATCTGCAGGACAGAAAGCAGCAGCTCAGGTGACACCAAACAGTGCAGGTGCTTTTTATTTCAATTTTCCCATGCTCTGGAGTGGTACCTGATGGCTGCTGAGCCAAACCTGCAGAGCCTGGCATTAGGAGCTGGGTTTGTGCTTCCTCAGAAAGCCAGCAGTTAATGGCATTCAGGCTGACTCCAGAATCATGAAAATATCTTTATTAAGCATGTCAGAAAATGCAGCAAAATGCTGTGTCGAACAATTGGCCGTAGCAATGCTACTCAGCTCTGCAAAGCGAGGCTGGATCACATCTGATGTGCTACATAAAATATATGTCAGCATTTCCCTGGCAATAACAATAGAGCAGTTGCTGAAAAAACCTTAACACGCTGCAAATAAAATATTTGGAGCTGTGGTCACTGCAGAGCTTAACACACTCAGCTGGAGACTCACATGTCTCAATCTCCTTAGAGGAGCGCTGAATAAGCCCAGCTTTTTTAGGGATATTTAGACACAGTGTTGAGTCTAAGGGCTTCTTACATATTTCAGGTATAAAAGATAGTTTTATTTAGCTCTGTCTGTGCTTTCCTGCATATAGGTATATGACCTGAGGTGAAAAAAAAAAAGAAATGAAAGCAAGAAAGCAAGGCCAGCATAAGGAAGGAGGCACAGGCAACAAGGTTTTTATGAGGCTTGAAAACTCTTGTGATTAGTCAAGGAAAAAATCAGATATATTAAAAAAAAAGAGGTAGAATGATAGAATATGTTGAGTTAGAAGGGACCCCTAAGGATCAAAGAGCTCAAATCCTGGCCCTGCACAGACACCCCAAAAATCCCAACCTTGTCCTGAGAGCGATGTCCAAACACTCCTGGAGCTCTGGCAGCCTTGGGAATGTGCCCATTTCTTGGGGAGCCTGTTCAGTGCCTCACCACCCTCTGGGGAAGGACCTTTTCCTAATACCCAACCTAAATTTCCCCTGGATGATCACAGAAAGACAGGAGGAAACACACTAAATTGAGAGGATGGGAAAATTTAAAAAAAAAAAGGCAGAAACAAGCAAATAAATCCAAACAAACAAACAAAAACAAACAGGCAAAGAAGAACTGACTTTTACATGAGTTTTAATATCGCCTGGGGTCTTAAAAGAGTACCAGGAGTCAGGAATGCACCCTCAGAGGTCATAAAAAACATTATTTTGACATGGAACACTGTCCATTGTGTGATTATGAGTAAAAATCCACCTGGCACAACAAAAATACAAGAACAAAACTCAGCTTAACTTGAAAAGGACCACACAACACCGATTCAACACTGGTTTCCATTAAATTCAGTGTAAGGAAACTTTTAAATTCAGTGTAAGGAAACTTTTAAATTCAGTGTTAAGGAAACTTTTGAACTTTTCACAATGTCCCAGGACCATGACACAGCCCGGGCTGGGCTGAAGCAGTTGGAAGAGGAAGGGCTGTGCACTGGATTTCCCCAGCCCTGTGATGCTCTGAGAGGAGCAGGACTGGGCTGGTGGCTGTGCTGTGCTTCAGGTACCTTTGAAGAGACTGACACCAGCAGAAACAAAGCACCTGCCTTTCTGTGAGTGCAGTCATCCCAGGAGAGCACTTCTGAAAGGTTTAGGAAGCCTTTTGATTAGAAGGGAAATTGGAAATCCTAGCTACAGATCCTAGCACATAATAGGAAAAAAACTGCTGTCACCAAAACTACCCATTTATTTTTTTTTTTCACAGCTCTACCAGAAAATGAGTTACACAGAAAACAAGATTAAGGGGAAGGAAGAACAGAGAGGGCTGTGAGTGTGTTCTCACCATCACTTCCAAGGCTGATCCCTGCTTCAGGTAATTCCAGCTTTGTCCAAACCTACCACAGAGAAACTCCTGAGCTCACTTATTTTATCTGTGATTTCTCTTTAGAGATGACATGACTGGGTCCTGATTTTGATCCATCTTGACACCTAACAAGGTTCCTGATCTTACAAGGAGTGTACGGTGCCTTTCCCACCCTTTCCAGCCCTTGTTCTTCCTGAAAAAGTGCACCAGACAAGGACTTAGCCCTAAGTCCAGCAGTTTAAATTACTCAGTTGTCCCACTGAAGGATGGTACCCACACATGTTTGGTGGTAGAAGGGTTGAGCATCACCAATATTCCTTTGTTATTGCTATAAAAAAAAAGGAAAAAACCTCAAATTACTCAAAACTGGGCCAGTCTTGAACGAGAATTGAGAGGCTGATCCTTCTCACCAGGTCCTGTCTGAAGGGATTTGAAGCATGGGACAGAGCACCAACCCCACAAGGATGTTGGGACATCCACAGTGTCTTGTGCAAAGGAGAGGATTCCAAACCTGGCTGTGGCATCCCGGGCAGAGCTCCAGCTCATCCTGGGACCTGACAGACCAGGTGAGGACAGCAGTGGGTTCCAGAGGCAGAGAAAAAAGGCTTGAGGAGGCAAAACCTTACAGGAGCAGGAGGGTGGGGACATCTGGCAGGCCCACTGCCAAGGCAAATTTGCTTTTCTTACATTATTTAGGGTCTCCCCCTAAATCTTCCTTGGCCCTGCCTTGTCTAACGCTGGCCCTGCCAGAGACACTAATTTTCCCTGCCCCATCTGTTTGGATTTGCTTACTTCCTAATTTATCCAACGCCTAGCTCCATGGTGGCTAAGCATTTTAATCACAGTGATTAACACACTGAGCAAGAACAAAACAAAAATGGTTAATCAAAGGCTATTAGCAGTGTTTGAATGTCTAGACGCCGTTTTACACATGAATGCTGGTTAACGATCATCTCCCCAGAACGTTCCCTGATTTATTCCTTCCCCTGCCAGCTCCACAGTTTGCCACCACCACGGCAGAGATTTTGACCCATTTGGCACCAGGAAAACACAACACTCTCCTGCAGGAAACACTCAGGCTTTTCAGGCTGCCTGAAGTGCTTCACCAGCAAGAGGAAATCCTCAGCTCCATCCCTCAGCCAGTGGGATGGAGATGCAACCCACAATGCCCCGAACTCCCTGTGCCTCCAACATAAACAGGATCCTTCCCAAATCGAGGAGGAAATGCCAAAAATCGTCATTATTAAGTACATGATATCTCAACTGGTGTTTGTCACACTCAGGTATTATTTATGAACAGAGTTAGGAATTAAAAAAAGCATGGAGGTGCTCCTACAACCCCAGGTGTTGCACTCACCACCCCAAAAGGATTCCCAAAAAACAGCCCAGTGCCCAGCTAGGAATGAGAATTTCCCTGGGTGAAGAAATGTCTGTCCACAAAAAAGCTCTGGCTCCAGGATTGCTCACAGGGACACACAAGGAAGGGAAGGGATGCCCTAAAACCTGGACAAAGCATTAATTTAGGAAGCCCAAACCTTTAAGAATGAGTTATGTGGGCAGGGAAAGTGTCTCATCTGTGTTTGTAAAGCCTTGTGTAAATTAACAGCCTTGCACAAACAGGATTTAAAACAAAAATACAAGTGCAACAACAGGGTTTATGGCTTTAAATACATCTCCAGTGGTTTAGGCTGTGAGCACTGAGCTGAATGGTTTATTTACGAGTCACAGCAGCTTAAAGTAAAGCAGAACTGTGGGTTTGTTGGGTTTTTTTATAGTTAACACAAATAAAATCAACCCAAACAGTTTGGCCACTCTTCCACGCTTTCAGTTCTGCTGCCTTCAACTTCTCCTTCTGTCACTGAGCATTTTCTGATGCCCCTTTGGCCAAATAATTTTATTTTTCTTATAAAATAGGGCACCACAGCTGCAATGCTGGGCTTTGGGCTGGCTCTGTGTTCAAAAGGCTCCAGTAAAAGCTGAATGCTGGGTGAATCATAAAACCATCAAGACTGGAAAAGATCTCTAAGATCATCGAGTCCAACCAACAACCATGATGTTGGTAACCAGTAAAGTCAGGAAATGCTACAATCCCATGCCTGCACACAGACACTCATCTCCTCTGGGATAACAAGGAAATGAAATGAGCAGCACAAGGAAATATCTTTGTTCTAGTTGGGATTTTACCTCCCTTTTCCAACCAATCACCAGTTCAGGGACATTATCATTTTAGCTCAATCTTTCCTTCTTCAGAAATGCATGTTTACAGCTAAATAGAAGTTTGGGGGTTTCATTTCTGAAACACCTACCCAAAGTCTCAGTGCTGTGCAATAAAGAGACATCTCAAGATGGACCTCAATTATATCTCAGTCAAACCATGTCTCCAGTCACTTAAGTCCCTTAAAACAGCATTACCAGCCACAGGAAGCAATAACCACTCTGAACCTGCACATTAGTAATTTCAAAAGCCTGGCTGGTAGCTCCTTACATTGATCATCCCAGCTTTCCACCAGTTCTCTTCCACCCTCGACTGTTTATTTATAATTTAATATCCAGGTGTCTCTGGGACAGCTTAATCCACTGTCATAGTCTCTCATCTCTTCCCTGCTAATGAATGCAATAAATAACTACAGTAAGCATCCCAATCAATATTGCACTCTGCTCACATCCCGGAGAACACGAGGTCTGTGGTCTGCAATCCTGCTGGAGAGGGAAAGTCTCCCTGGGATCCAGATGTGCTCAGTGCTTAGGCAGAGCAGCTGGATTACGGGCACTGGGCTGGGCTCTGTGTGCTCTGAAGGTGTCGTGGAGCTGACGGATTCACGTTTCAAGTGAGATACAAAGAATGGTTTTAAGCTAAAAGAGGTGAGGGTTAAGTCAGATGATAGGAAAAAATTCTTTCCTGTGAGGGTGGGGAGGCCCTGGCACAGGGTGCCCAGAGAAGCTGTGGCTGCCCCATCCCTGGAAGTGTCCAAGGCCAGGTTGGACGGGGCTTGGAGGAACCTGGGCTAGTGGAAGGTGTCCCTGTCCATGGCAGGGGGTGGGACTGGATTATCTTTAAGGTCCCTTTCAACCCAAACCACTCCATGATTCTATGACGAAAGGTCAAAATTTGATGCAGTGAGTAATCTCTGTGAACTATCCTACAGATCTATTTGTGATTTGACAAAATAAACGATTTCAATGGGAAAGTACAATTAACTGCATGGCATGAACAGGCTGCAGCTCCTTGGAATTTTCCTTCCAATAAAGCAGAATCACAGAAAACTCTTGGCATCCTGAACAACTGCTTTTTCCTTTTGTTTCCTGCTCTTCTAAACTCAGAACTTCACCCAAGATTTCAAGCTGCCTCTTGCTGAAGCAATGATATTCCTCCATTCATCCACCATCTCTTCACCTTCTCCCTGACCCTTCCTGCTCTGACAGCTCCAAGGCAAGAGCCAAACCACATTATCCAGAGGCTGGAATCAGACACAAGCTTTGCTTTTCAAACCAACACCTCTGAGATCAGTCCTTACACCACTTGGTAGCCTCCCAGAAAATATTTAGCCAACAGATCTCCATGCTCCCTTCTCAGTGCTTGCCCCCTTCCAGGATTTCTCTTCAAATCCTGCCATATTTCTCACAGCTGGGATCATAACCTGCAGCAGAGAAATCTGTGGGGACCCAATTCTCCCCAGAGCCTGTGGTGAGTTACTCCACGTGGTAAAAGATGAGGAAAAGGAGAGAAACCACAGTTAATGATTCATCCCAGAGAGGAGCTTTGCTGCTGAAGCTGTTCCTGGTTTCATGCCAAGGCATCTCTGTGTCAAACCACCCCAGGTACCCTGTTCATCAGCACGTGCATCCCATATGGGAGATGGGATTTGATCCACAGGGGATATTACTGTCTCCTGTTTCCCTGGGTTTCCCACCTCCTCACAGGTGCTCAGCTCTCCATGCACCCATTGTAGAGAGCACAGGCATTTTTAAAATTCAATCTTACCTTCTAGAGAAGGTGTCCCTGCCCATAGCAGGGGGTTGCAATGAGATGAGCTCTAAGGTCCCTTCCAACCCAAACCATCCCAGGATTCTGTGATTCTATAAAATCCTTCTCACTACAACACACTTCAACTGCAAAGTAAAAAGACATTCACACTAAAAACTCCAACAGCACAAAAGTATTTTATACATATTCCCAAAGTCCAATATACACAAAACATAAATACCCTATAAAAACATCAAGAACAAACACAAGTTTTCCAAATCTTCACCAGCTTCTCTTCTGACTGTACAACCATAGGTTCACAGAATCCCAGAATGCTTTGGGTTGGAAAGGACCTTAAATTTCATCTTTTTCCAACCTCCTGCTATGGGCAGGGAAACTTTCCACTATCCCAGGTTGTTCCAAACCCCATCCAACCTGGCCTTGGACACTTCCAGGGTACTCCAAGTTTTAACTGCAGCCAGAAGATATTGCACATGCAAAGCCTAGAAACTGCAGGGATCTTCCAGACTTACAAGCCTATGACAAATTCTGAATTGTCATTACTATGTTGATGCATCACCAGGAAAGAATCTGGTCCTCCACATCACAGAATCACAAATTGTTAAGGTTGGAAAAGAACTCTAAGACCACTGAACACAACTGTCAACAGTGACACCACACTGAAGCTGAAAAACTGACCTTGGAATATTCAGTACCTTGCTCCACTTAAAAATAAGAGTGTCCACAATTCACCTGTGGAAAGGTTTTTGTTGCACAGGTATTTTCTCTCTCTGCAAGGGGCAGAAACTCACCCTGCTGGTTTTCAGCTCTTCAGGGTAACTTATGTCTAAAGCTCAAGTAATCCCTATTCAGCAGAGGAACTGCATGAAAACAAAACAAACTAAAAAAACAACCAAAAAAACCCCAACAAAAAACCCCAAACACAATACAACAGTTGTAATTGTCCCACTCTCAATATTTTCAGGAAAACAATTTCAAGCCCTCAGAATTCATAAAATCACAGAATGGTTTGGGTTGAAAGGTTGAAAATAACCTCATTTTAACCCCCTCAATAAGCAGGACACCTCCCACTAGAAGATCCTTACGTGGGAATCTCCCTAATGAGAACAGCAAGGAGACACCAGGCCAAGCAAAATGTTCACAAAAAGCACTACAGAAATTTTTGCCAAGCTCCAAAAACCCCTCAAAGGATTAAAGCATCCATCCTGGGCTATTAAACACACAGCACCTCCTGCTTAGGAACTATCAAAGCCTGAAATGCCAGACGATGGCACGACAACCTGGAGGAAAATCAGGACGTACCTGCCCGGATCCAACACCTTTTCCTGGGCCACCTGTGCTCTTTTCTGTTCCCCATCAGAGAGACAATAATGAGCTGCACGGTGTTTTGGCCTGAGATCTCTGAAGGTACTTTCCTATACTGCCAGAAAGGCTCTTTCAAGCATTGTGAACTGTTTTCAGTAACTGGTAGAGATCAAAAAAAAAAAAGGTATTTTATGCTTAAATCGGAACTACTTTAAAAACACCAAACATTGCTGCTGCTTTGTGGTTCTTGCCTTTAATTCCAGCAGTTATTACAGATCACAGGGAGCTGTGCACAATGGCTGGTTATCCCTGTCACCCTGAGCCCTGAACTGTTCAGGACACTGAGTTACTTCTTTAATTCACCAAAGAATGGAGGGAATAACTGCAGGACACCCCAGGAAGGGCCCCCATCAAAGGCAGAGCAGAGCCAGGTCGGGAAGGACGGCGGAGCAAACAGCCTCATTTAGATAATCCCACTGGTTTGACCCAAAGAGATACAACCTTATCAGGTAACAGAACTCCCATTGGGGGGGAAAAAAGAGTGTGAGATCATAAACTGACAAAAGCTGACTTTGCTGGCTGAATCCAGAGATTTTAGATGGATCCAACTTTTCGTGGCCGTGGCTAAACAAGAAATGGTGCATAGGGGAAAATAACAGCTACACCACAGAACTGGGTAAACAGCCTCATTTAAAGCAGCATTTTCTTTTTCTGATTCTATCCCTATGATTAGGAAGAGTAATAGATAAATTTTAATAGGCAAATAATTTCAGTGTTATCATGAGAATCATGCAGCAAAGGATGCAAGAGCAAATTTTATGTCTGGGCTGGTAAATCTTCATGGGATTCCCTGATAGTATGAAGAAGCTTCTCTGAAATCCAGTAACAGCACGTTCAGGAAAACCAGCCTTAATTTGTCAGGCTTTTGAGTTGCACTTCTACTACGAAGCTTGTCTTTTATTAAAAAGTCAAAGGTACCCAAGCTTCAAAAACTTGAAGCTTTCTCAGGGTCACTGGCAGGATGTAACCCCAGCAGATAATGTTTGAAGGGCAAGGAGAGTCAGCCTTGGACAGATATCCCATTTCTTAGGTGATCCAAGACAGGTGACATGGATCAAAGGAAACTCTGAAACCTGACCTAGCTTATAGGAAGGTGCAGCCAGGTGGGGTTTGGTCTCTTCTCCCAGGTAACAAGTGACAGGATGAGAGGAAACAGCCTTAAGTTGTGCCAGGGGAGGTTTAGATTGAAAATCAGGAAAAATTTCTTCACCAAAAGGGTGGTCAGACATTGGATCAGGCTGCCCAGGGCAATGGTAGAGTCCCCATCCCTGGTGAGACCTAAAAGCTGTGTGCATGTGGCACTTCGGGACATGGTTCAGTGGTGGCCTTGGCAGTGCTGGGAGATGGTTGGACTTGAGGATCTCAGAGGGCTTTTCCAAGCTTAGCAATTCTATGATTCTGTGATTAACAAAATGTTGCAGTTCATGGATTTCTGCCACTCAGTTCCATAAATGCAGCAAGCAGCCCAACACTGGAGACACTCAGTTTAAAAACCAACAATGACCACAGCAATTCAAGGCACAGATTGCACAGAAACCCCAGGTTTGGGAGCAGGGAAGAGTCCAAATAGAACATTTTAACCAACTTCAACAGTACTGAAGAAAACAATGCCTTTCAAGCTGGGGAAGGGGCTGGAGCACCAGAAGCAGCTGAGGGAGCTGGGGGGGCTCAGCCTGGAGAAAAGGAGGTTCAGGGGGCACCTTCTGGCTCTGCACAACTCCATGACAGAAGGAGGCAGCCAGGGTGGGTCAGGCTCTGCTCCCAGGGAACAGGGACAGGACAAGAGGAACCATCCTCTAGTTGTGCCAGGGGAGGTTCAGGTTGGACATCAGGAAGAATTTCTCCATGGAAAGGGTAGTCAGGCATTGGAAGGGGCTGCCCAAGGATCTGGAGTCCCCATCCCTGGAGGTGTCCAAGGAAGGCCTGGACGTGGTACTCAGAGCTCTGGGCTGGGTGACATGGTGGGGGTCGGGCACAGGTTGGACTTGATGGTCTTGGAGAACTTTTCCAACCTTAACAATTTCAGTATTCAAGAATTCTATGAAAAGCTGAACATGCTCCCACAGAAGGAAAATGGGTAAAGAGCAGAAAACAAAGGGCAATGCCAAGGGAGGAGGACAGGACACTCCGTATCTCAGAGCTCTTGACAGGTATCAGAAAGTCCCACCTGCCTCACAAACATGTAGTTAGAGTCAACACAGATTTAGTCTCTTACTGAAAGGTTACTTCTTGGAAAAGGGACTGAAAGAAAATTAAGTATCATGAAAGGTGTCTGGTTGGTAAAAATCTCCAGTTTTATGATGGTGAAATTGCTCCTAAGAATGCAGACTTCTATTTTGAGCGACTAACAGATGTTTTCACTGAGGATTTAGGACAGGAAGAATACAAATGCACTGATAATGGCAGCCTAATGAAGCTTAGTCCTCAGTTAATGCACACAACCAATTAATACTATACCCAGTGGAAAGAGGGAGTAAGGCAAGGACCCTTTCACTGACCTTAAGGAGCAGTGCTAGGCAAAATATCCAGGCTAAATATCTTAGAATCATGGAATGGTTTGGATTGGAAGGGAACTTAGAGATCATAATTATGGGCATTTTCATTCTTTATTAGAGCTGTGGTCTTCTATGAGCTTCACAGCAGCACACAAGGAGCCAGCACTGGGTCCCAACCAGGCACAATTCTCTGATCCCAGTTTGGCTCCTTGAGCAGTCAGGATCCTTAAACACATTTCTGCTCAAGTGAGACCCATATTCCAAGTGTGAAATGGCCCTAAATAATAAATTTTCAACTGCTACATCCTAATTCACCAATTCCTACGCAAAATTCTTCAGCAGAATTATTCCAAAATAAATATTCCAAAATAAAAGTGTGATTTCCTCACCATTTCCCCCCAAACACAGTTTCAGGATGGTAAAAGCAACTCCCTCAGAGCAGACAGAGGAGATGTGACCCTCCCACTGTTTCAGTGCTGCTTCACAAATAAATCCCCTAATCCCATGAAAGAAAGGGGGAAATAATCAGTCCCAGGCAAAGAAGTTGGTAAAGCCACCAGAAATTCAATTTAACCCCTGAATTCCAACTCCCTGTTGCAGTTACGCAGCTCCCAAAAATTGCAGTCACTTTTTTTTCCCCTCTGAGACAACACTTAAATACCAACAAGAAAAACAAAAGAATTAGAAATAATTTGCTAAAGAATTGGTCACTTCCCAGGAATTGCAAAGAGCTGGTTCCCAGTTAAAGGAGCAGCAGGGAATTACTGGGAGATCTGTGTGTTCAAACAGAAAATTCAGTGGTTCATTGCAGGCAGAGTTTGATCACAACCAAGAAAAATAATGAGAGCCTTTAACGAAGCTCTAATTGTGCAACAAGCCATACCAGGGGAAAAAAAAAGGAAAAACCCAAACGTTTTGATAAATGGAATTATTACACTCCAGAGCAGTAAAACAAAGATGAAGAACACAAACGGTAATAAAGCATCATTAAAGGTGCTGTTTAGAAGCATTCTGGTAAAGCACAGGTAAATGCCAGGCAGAGTTTTAGTACTAAAAAGCAATGTTTAATCTGATTTTTTGCTCTCCTGAATTTCTGGATGGAAGATATTCCCCTTACTTAAGGATGATTTTTATTTTCCTGTGAGGATATGTGGTTTTTTTCAGCCCATACTGAGACATGGGGCTTTATCAGAAAGGACCAAGCACTGAGACCAACCCTACAGGGTTCATTTGTCCCATGAGTTCAGTGCCTGACAAACAGAATTCAAACTGGGCTTTGCATCCCCATCGAAGAAGTCACAGCACTTTTACAGCAAGCTGAGGAAATGCTGGAGAATATTTGAATTTAGGGATGCCAAGACTTTCACACAATAAACCCACAGCAGTTCAACCATAATTTTTTGCAAAATTATAAATGACACCTGAAGTCCTGGCTGGCTTCACCTACTGAGGGATGATTAAGCTGCAAATCTACAATTACTTCTAATCTTAAATAACTGATAGGATTTGAACTCCCAATATACAGTAGCTCAGATGTGATATTACTGGGAGCTTTTTGAAGCCAATCAATAACTATTAAAGCTGGATCCCATCAGCTACCACCAGGTATTAGCCACTTTCTCAATATTTCAAGGATTCAGTTATTCTTAGCTACAGTTAAAGTAGTAAAATGAAGTGGTCTCATACTGACACTGCGATAAATACGAGATTAAATATAGAACAAATTTATTACTCCCCGAAGTCCTACTGAGTGTCCTGATTTTTTCTTTTTTTTTTTTTTTCCCCTGTATCCACAACAATCTGGTTTACTTTGATGTTTTATTATCCCAGATCTAAAGCTCACGATTGAACAGCAAAGCTTGAGCTGGTTCAAAGAACCCAAGCCCGGCCACGCCGGGGAATGGAACGAATTCCAGAGGGAGGGTGGGGATGCACTGTGACAGCCATCACTGCCCCACTTAGAGCAAGTGGCATTCCCAGGCAAGAGATTTGTGACACTGAGAGTGTGTGACACTCCAGGCACCCCCGGAGTGCCTGTGGGCTGCCACAGGAATGTGCCTGCAGGAACCGACTTTTCCTAATACCCCACGCTTTGAAGAAAGCGGAATAATCAACCAATTTTTAAAGTGCTGGTTTGAAGGGCTCTGAGGAGGTTTAAAGTAAAGCAGTTAATTACTTGGCTGGCTTTAAAAATAAATTAACCCGCAAATGAGAGGCTGGATGGGTGTGGGTGATGATGGGTGACCCTAGAAGTGCACGTTTCAGGCTGGGATGATCCCAGTTTAACCCCATCGGGAGCAAAACACTCTGGAAGAAGCTGCAGGAGCAACAAACCACATCCTCCTCCATCAGCATCTGAGCAGGATGAGCCCACAAGGACATGAGTCTTTGGGTCTCAGCTAGATGCCATGGAAGTGCTCAAGCCCAGGCTGGACTGGGCTTGGATCAACCTGGGATAGTGGAAGCTGTCCCTGCCCACTGCAGGGGGTAGAATTGGATGAGTTTTGAGGGCCTCTCCAACCCAAACCATTCCATGATTCTATTACATGCCTTGGCTTTTCTCTGTTCTCCACTTCACCTGGGATTCATCCTTAAGCATTAACTCTGAAGTGGCCCACCGAATATAACTCTCCCAAAGGTGACAATGACAATCTAATCCAATGAAAGGATCTGGGCTCCACTGCTGGTGCACACATAGGGGTCATAAAATAAATTTAGACACAAAGAGGTAAATCTGGTGGCCCTGTCTGAAAGCCAAAAGTGGATTTTGCTGGAGACTCTGATAGGCTGGATACACCTGCATCAGCTTGGAAAATCAAGCTCATACTCTCATAAGAAAATAAAAATTAACTGTAAGTAATGGGAATATTTTCCTTTCAATGTGTTGCATCCTTCTGGGCTTCTCCTTGTCTATTAGGCCGGGATGCTGCTGCCTTCAAGGCTCAACCACCACAGGATCATCCCTGGGACCTATCACCCTGACCTCAAGCAGCCCCACCAGAACCATTCTCAGCTGGCAGCCTGGAGGCAGCCACCCTCCCCAAAAGCCAAGAAAGCTTAAACACAACGCAAACAGCCACACTATGCCAGCCCATCTCAGGGCCATAGAATAAATCCTGCCACTGCTGAGCAGATGTGGAGATGAGATGGAGGAGATGTGGCCACTGAGGGTGAGATGAAAGGGGCTCCATCTTTGATCATGGTCAGATTTTTTGAGTCTTTTATTTGAGGGAGCAACCTGAAGCAAAGGAAAACAACAGATGGAACCATGAAAGGGGAAAGGTGTCCCTGCCCATGGCAGAGGGTTGGAATGAGACGGTATTTAATGAGATGGTCCCTTCCAAATCATTCTATGGTTCTGAGCTTCTCTGAAGGGCTCTGGTATCATCCCAAAGCGAGCTGCATCACATTTGGGGATGGAGCCTTTCCTGGCGTCAGTGGCACGATGCATTTACGTCAGCGTGTGACAACGGCCCCGGAGTGACAAGGACCAAGGTAAGATTAAGCATTCAGGAGCAAAGCGTGTCCTTCACTGAAGGAAGGGCGCCGGAGCCTTATCGCGCTGCCTTTCGGCACAGCCGCGTGCCCAGGCACAGCCTCAACCTCCAGCTCCTGCTCGGGGTCGGATGCACATGACTTGGCAAGGCACTGCTGCAGCTTTTCCCAAAGCAACCATTCCTTCCCCAGCTCGGTTGTAACCAACGCTGGGAAATAAAGTGCAGAACCAACCTCCCGCTGTATCACCAATGCGTCGGCGTGACAGGCTGGATGTAGTGACTTCACACCCCAACGTGAGCATCTTCCCTGCATCTGCAAGTCTTCCACGAGGGAGGAACTGATGGATTTCTGCAGCCGGTGCACGCTGTTCCAAATTATTTCCATTTCTAATTAATATTCATAAACGAACCACAATACTGCGCCTTCCATCAGCCGTCACACACCACCCACGCTAGATGAAAGGACAACTACACGAGATAAGCAGTTTATTGGATCAAAAGTCCCCTTTAGACGAGGAGACAGCTACTGCAACAGCCTCCAACTGATAGCATCCCATCACATGGAGGGAGTATCAGCAGATCTCCCTCTTTAAACCCCAGATTCGGCATACGGAATGCACAACGCAATTATTATGTTAATTTATCTGCATTTTGCTGCCTGCTTGAGGCCTGAGCTGGAGGGAGGAACTCCAGTTTGAAGAGCTGGAACTGAAAATGGCTACTTCAAAAAACTCAATGCACACCCAATTACACCATCAGAGTTTCAAGTTTAATCCCCTGTTGTTCCTGTTGCAGCACTTCTGCTTCACCTGGCTGGTTTGGGGCAAGGACTTTGCCCTTCAGCTTTTGCCTTTAGCTGCCATTTATATCTTGCTCCAGCAAGATGCTGAAGGTGCTTTTACCTGTTCACCTTCCCAAACTCAATTTGGGTGTCAGAAAACAAGGATCTCATCCTGCTTGCACAGAACATGGCCTGGGAATAACACACTGGCTGCAGGTGTTGTCCACTTGTCCACTACTCCTGCATGGACAAGAAATTAATCAAAAAGACACCTGACATTCATGTCAAGCCCACGCAGGGTGACAAAAAGCATTGTTTGTAACATCACATTTTCCCCTCTCCACCTGTTAGGAAATGAGCATTTCCCAGCTTTAAACTCAAAGAGAGGGCAGGGTTAGATGGGATATTAGGATAAATTCTTCCCTGTGAGGGTGGGGAGGGCTTGGCACAGATTGCGCAGAGAGGCTGTGGCTGTTCCATCCCTGGAAGTGTCCAAGGCCAGGCTGGACGGGGCTCAGAGCAACCTGGGATACTGGAAGATGTCCCTGCCCGTGGCAGGGGGTGGAATGGGATTATCCTTAGGGTCCCTTCCCACCCAAACCATGATTCTATGATTAAAAGGAGCAGAGAAAGGTGCATTGCCCACCCCTCTCCAGAGCTGTTCTGCTCCTCATCCACAAGGGACCAAAACAGTCTGCCCTAGAAAAAGCATATTTACACCCATTGCCAGAGAGGGAAAGTATAAATATTTCCAAAGCTTTATGAAGGCTGGTACTTACAGTCATGCTTTGAAAGGGAAAGAATAAAGCAAAATATTCAATTAGAAAAAATTACTATAATTGCAGGTTCTATTTTATCCCTCCATTAACGCAATAAAGTGCCTCGAAATATTGCTGAGCTGGGATACAGAGCTTAGTGCTACTTAACGTATTAATATACATCCAGGGGGGTTAATTTAATTTACATCTTCATGAGGGTCTTCTCTCCTCCCTGGCCCCTACAGCCTCCCCTTACACTTTCTACTATTCAGCTGGATATCCATGCATCCTTCTCCCCCTTTCCAAGGGATGGACACACAGAGCTGAGGCTGGATATAAATTCTGACATGTGCCACACACCTCCAGAGCCAGAGGACATCAAGCACATCCATGCACAGCTCCAAACATAGATTCCCAGTTTAAACCATGTTTGCCTGCCCCTCAAAGCTCTGATGTCTGAATATTTGATTTCCTACTGGAGGAAAACGTCCAACTCCTGCTCTCTGAACATCAAACAAAATCCTCTTGGAAATGTAAAATCATCCCATTTTGCTCTAATAGCACATAAATCCGAAGGGAAGGGATTTGCTATTGAAAGTCACTGAGCAAGGAACTGCTGAGGCTGAAGAAGGGGCTCTTCCTCCCAGCCCTGGCTCTCTCCGCGTTTTCTCCACGCTCTGGTGCCAGAAGCCGCAGTTTTCCGAACATAACCTCGCTCTTCCCTGCGACAGAAGATAAGTGAATCTTATTTTAGGGAGCCCTTCATCCTTTTAATTAAACAAATTAATATCGCTTCTCCGTATCTCATAGCCTCCATTATCTTTTGTGAACTCCTACAATTCTGTTGTAAAGATATATTGAAAAAGCGCTAATTGAGATAATCTCTGGGATTCAAGAGTTGCTGTATTTTTAGCCATGTTTTAAAACTATTTTCCCTTTGTTTCTGGAATGCCTCCCATCCTTCCTCCCATGCCAGACTGTTTACATTATTTAAATGCCTTCTGCTTATACCACTCTTTACAATTTTTACTTCAACAACATCGGCCTCCGTTGCTCTTTTTTCCCTCGCTTAGACATAACTGGGATGAATTCCAATCCCAAACTCAAAACCACTCCTGGTGCTTTACTGCTGTCTCCTGTGTTTGGTAGATCAGGCAACGTGTTCCTGCCAGTCCTGTCATCCAGGGCTGCCTGTGTGGGGGATCCAAGCATGAGGAGTTAAACTGAATTTTCTATACAGGAGAAAATAGGGGAATGGTGATTTTCCCAGACACTGGAACTCTGTAAAGTCACAGGGATACTTGTCATCCCTCTGCTTCAGTAGATGACCCTAAGCCACCCCAGTAAAAGGATGGGGGAGCCCATCTCTCCTGGATTTTTGTGGAGAGCTGTCCAGTGTCCACCATGGAAGCCAAACACATCCCTGCTCCCTGTGGCTGTACAAAACCCCACAGAGCCCCATGAGCTGAAGGAGGCTCCAGCAGCTGGACATGAGCCTCCCTCACTTGGGTTTGGTTTTTTTCCCATAGGTTTAATTAGAAAAGTGATAAAAGCAGCTCCAGCTGCCAAAGCTTTTTGCATCGTGGCTCCTGAAGAGTTTTTAATAAGAGTTCTGCCAGAGTGGTGTGGGTTTAATGGGAAATTCCTCCCATATCAAGCAGACCTGTGAAGGTAGAAAAGGTGATGTAGCTCAACAGCCAACAGAGTTTTCCAGTGTGAGCTCAGACCTCTGCAGGGTCCATTTAAACCTGTCCACAACAGGCTTGATTTTCCTAGTCCCCATTCACAGACCTACAGGACACTGAGGCAGCATTTAGGGCAGACTCCTGTCTTGGTCCTATTTCCCATGGGGTTTTGGGACAGGGAGAAGATGCCTATTCCCTCAACCCATCCTGTGCAAAAGGGGGTACTTAAATGGGGGAAGAATGACTTTTTACATGGACAGATAGTGATTGGACAAGTGAGAATGGTTTTAATCCAAAAGAGGAGGGATTTAGTTTATATATGGGGAAGAAATTTTTCCCTGTGAGGGTGGTGAGGCCTTGGCACAGGTTGCCCAGAGAAGCTGTGGCTGTCCCATCCCTGGAAGTGTCCAAGGCCAGGCTGACTGAGGATTGGAGCAACCTGGGATAGTGGAAGGTGTCCCTGCCCTTGGCAGGGGGTGGGACTGGATGAGCTTTAAGGTCTCTTCTCACCCAAACCATTCCATGACATGATTCTATTCTATGATCAGCCAGGGATATTTCTATGGGATGCAAAAATCCTGCTGCAGGTAAACCAAGTCAGGCAGAGCAGAGCAGAGGAAGAGGAGGTCACGATAAAGGCTTTGGGCTTGAACACAGAAGGTTTCAGCAAAGTTGCCAATTCTGCAAAAGATCTTCTGTGCAGCTGAAGTCACTTAAGGACAGACTGTGAATATTTCATAGGTGAACCTGAGCTCTCACAGATTTCCAAAGAAAGGAGACGTGAGGAGCAGCACAGTCTTCAGGTCCCATCATAGTTTTGGGGACACATTTGAAATGGCCTTTTGCTCTATTTTCTGGCTCTTGGCCAAGATCTGATTTTGTTCCTGGTTCAAGTCATGGATGTAAGGAATAAAACACCCATTTATACTGGAATAACAAAAGTCCATCAGTGAAATCTGTCTAGGAGTGGACAACTAGGAAGCCCTGAGACTTTTCCTGAGCACTGTAAATGTGGTTCCCATGCTACAGGACTTCCATATAACCAAACACAAGCTGAAATTGGAACACAAAGTGGTGGGAAGTATAAATTCCCTGAGTGGGGGGAGTGGCAAAAAAGGGAAAAAAATAGAAATCCATCCATGGAGAGCTGCAATGAGCTGCTCCCAGCTCCTCAGGGACACAGCCAAATTCTCAGTCCCACAACCCACAAGATTTTGAGAGCATCCTTGACACTGCAGGCCAAGGATATGGGATGTGCCTGTTGTTCTGCCCTGCAAAGATCAGGCAATTCTCCTTCACAGAGTTAAAAACACAAGTTGTTCCTCCCTCCATCAGACTTCTGAGGTTTGAGGATTTCCTAAAGATCCTTCTCCCCTGGAAAGCTCTTTCCCCATTTTCTTCAGATCCCATTTGGAAAAGCACCTCAGTGCCCTAAAGCATCATAGTAGACTTGGCCATCATTCTGAATCCCAGCACATCAGAAGAAGGTGGGTCAATGAAGTAACAATATCTGGCACATGTTCTTTGCTTACGACTTTAATTACAATTTAATTTTCTCTCTAGCAAAGCCTTACTCTGACTCACAATTCCTCCTGCCTAAAAGCTTCCAGGTGTTAAAACACTGCCTTGTACTACTGCTGATTTTCACTACAGTCAGGTGCTAAAAATCAAGTCAGGATTCAAGGGAAATAAAACAAAATGAGCACAGAGTGAAGTTGTGTGAGGGATCCACACTTCTCCATAGGCTCACCTTCATTCTCCAAGGAAAATTACACATTTGACATCCCATTTCTGCTCCTTGCAGTCTCAAGACAGCACAAGCAGCTCTCCTCCAAAGAGATGCTTTATCACCATCAGTTCTCCCTCCATCCTTTTCATTAAAAGAAATGCTCCCTGAATAACCTACATTTGTTTGGAGAGGAGAACCACTGCAAGGAATAAAGCTGGCTCAGTGCAGCTGAGAGCAAAATGGAAGAGTCTGGAAAGGTGGAAAATAGAGAGCTTGGAATTTTAACACCAAACAAAAATGGTGAGCCATCTTTCCTCTTTCCCTTGGCACCTTGCCTTCCCTCCAGCAGGAAAGGCACTGTCAGGCTGCCCCTGGCATTAGAGATAAAGCCACAGGGAGAGTGGGAAAAAAAGGCACAGCTGTTTTTGCTGGAGTTCAGCTTGAACAACTGAAAAGGAATATTGTGGTCAAGAACTACATGGGTGGGAACATTTAGGAAAGCAGCCTGCAACTCACCTTCAAAGTTGTGTTCCCTTACAGTTTTTGGACTCCTGGAGATGCTGTCTCAAAAAAAACTGGTAATGGTGCCTTTGCCATAAAAGCCATGGAAACTTTCTGGTGGTTCCAGTAAGAACCAAGCCAGGTCACCAAAGCAGTTCTGCTTCCCTTTCCTCCTCCCCAAATACCAGGGGCAGGGAGGTGATGAGCTGCTGTCACTGCCCAGACACAGGGCACCACATGGCTCTTCCTCAACAGCATCCAAGAGGAAAACCAACTCCAGTTTCTCCTCCAAATCCCACTCCCCCACCTACCCAAGCACAGAGACACTGGGTCGCATGGGAAGGCGAGTTCCCAGCAGGGCACGGCCTGACATTATTTCTCCCAAGGAAAGGCTTGGAGAAATCTCTGCCCTCCCAAGGCTGGCCCAGCAGATCAGCTCCAACATCTGTGGTTGGACCCCCTCTAGTGGGAACCACTCAACAAGACACGGAGCGTCCCCACCGCCCGCAACCCACGGAGACCCCACTCAAGGGATAAAGCCTTTGTTCTATCATTATTCTGATTATTTCCACTCTCTCACAACCTCCGTGCTCTGTGCTTCAGACTTAATGTCTGTGGACCTCTCCACCCACAGCCCAGCACTTCCTCATGGAGATCCTGTGGAAAACTCTTAGACATGGGGGTGGAATGGGTAAGTTTTCTGGAAGGGAGAACAAGCTCGCTGGAAAAAAATATAAGAAGTTATACCCCAGACCTGATTTTGTAGGGAGAACATATTTATCATCTATCCCAGAATGTCTTCCCTCTGCCAACTTGTCAAAAGCTGACAAAACTCCATACTATAAAAGCAAGCTGTTAAACCTTGGCTAAAAGGAAAAACTCAGCTGCCAGACAAGCTAACCAGAAAAAGCTGAAAAAAATATTCCAACGTGCCAGGGAAGGCAGTGAATTTACAGAAAGGCTCTACAGAGCTGAACATCCCAAACCAAGACAACGAGGCAGCATTAGGTCAGCAGCTTCTTGCTCATCTGCTGTTTGACAAGCAGATGTCTCCCACTTGGAGATTTGGGCAGAGAACTTCACGGTTGTCACTCCTGCATTTCTAAACTCTCCAAATTAGTGTGTCTCTAACTCACAGTTCATTGCAGAGCAAAGTATTTTAGGAGAGCCTGAACCCACTCAACATGAAGCCATTAAATGCCACATATTCCATTTAAACCCATTGATTCATCCTCCCACCTCCAAGGATGAACAGCTCACAGATTTGGTCTTTCCACTAATAAAAGAGATGCCAACTCTCTGCCTAAATGTTAGGAATTTCTCATCATGTACACACACAGGACGTTTTTAATGTCACAACATTGACAAGGGTTGTTGTGGTTTGCTTGGGTTTCTTTTACAGAATGTTTTCCTCCTAGATATGTATTCAAATCTGTTTTAATAACAAAGGCCACAAATACAGCACATTCAAATCACAAAACTCACCATTACTGACAGTGTAACAGACACAGACAGATTTCCAGCTGGTCAGCATTCATTTTAGCTCAAGCTCCACATCCCTTTAATCCAATGGAATCCAATAATGTTTGCTTTAATAGCAACGCAAGGGATCCGACTTTCCACTCTAAACCCTGTGTTCCAGGGCAGCATCCCTGACCCAGTAACCCACTTCCAGCAGAGGTTAAGGAAAGGTACATCAGACAGGGAAGTTCACTCCTGTCACTCATACAACCTGTACAACTACTCAAGATACCAAAACTTCTACCAAATGTACATGGCTGAACAGCTCCAGTGAAAACAACAGCCCTGTCTTCATCCTGTTTCCAGGAAAACCACAGCATCCCTCCTCAAGGAACAGCCCCTGGCAGCTTGCAGTGCAGCACCTCTATAATGAGCATGACATGCACTAACTGGCATCCCTCATTTTTTGGATAGTCTAGATGAATTGTTTAAGTTCTCAAGATAAACTAAGATTTGAGAAGAAAGGTGAAAATGGTAGATTTATGAAGGTAAAAACCCCAGGAGCTGAGCTTTCTTGGAGGGACTGGCATTGGAGATCAGACTGCTGGAAGCCATCTGAGATTAGACTACTTCCAGCAAGAATTAAAAAAATATATGTATATGTACACACACATATGTTTTTACTATTTTTCCAACAGCCACTATAGACAGACAGTACAAACACATCCTTCAGTTCCCAGCTGAACTAAAAAAAGCCACAAAAAACCCAGGAATATCACTAAGCCCCCCCTCAATACTCACACTGCCCCCTCAGCCCTCCTGCCTGGTCACGATCCACCCTCTGAATACAACACAAACAACAGACAAAGCCCCCATCCAGACTGCTCCAAAACAAGCTCCTTCTCCCACAATCCTGACAAAATGAAGAGACAGCCTTGCTAAAATAAGATCCCGATGTATATTTATATTTCTGCCATAAAACTGCTATTTATTCACCATCTTATTGGCGCGTCTTCCCAGTATTTACGAGAAGAAGCCGCTCCAGGGATTGTGTCATCCCTCAGATCCAAACGCAGATTTACCTAAGGCATTCAGGATGAGGATTCCTGTACTACTCCAACCTGCCCCCTCCAATTCTCCACGATTTCGCTTCCAGCTGCTGAGCAACACCCACGACATCCCCTACGTAAGGTACGATCCCGATTACGCTCCATGCAGCGGCAGCACGGATCTGTGATCCTGCAGGAAACCAGGCTCACACTGAACTTACAACATCCTAGGTTTTCCTCCTCCCCACGTCTGAACTTCTTCCCAGCACGCAGCGATTGCGCTGCAGGCACAGGCGGCCAAACCAGCGCGTTCCAGTATTGGTCCCATCACCGCATCCGAGATTAATTTTAATGGCGTTGGCAATAGCTGTAGTGGGAATGCAAAAAGACACCCTCGTGCAGGCTGCTCTGCAGATCCCAGGAAGTTAATTCTGGCTCTGGTCAGATATTGGGAGTCAGCTCCACGCTGTCCAGAGTGCCTTAAAAAGCAAGAGCTGCACGCTGGTGGGATTAGAAATCAACAGGAGAGAAAGCTCCCTGATTTCACCTAAGGTGATCCGGTCTGCAGCGCTGCTTCTCAGTCCCCTTTGGCATTCCCAGCCCTGCACAACCTTGGAAGCAAACAGTTTTTCCTCTGCATTAACATAGCAGGGAAAAGTCTGGGCAACTCGAGCTTTGCTCCTGCATTATTACCCAAAAATCAGCCTCCTACATGCACCCCCTTCTGTCCCTGCCGGCATCACTTCAGCATCCCCCTCCCCACATGCTCACTCAAGTGTGCCACTGCACGGGGTGTTCGTGCATAGCTAAAACACAATCCTTTCTTTTGTCTGACTCCAAGAAAGGAAAAATACAAGTTGCCAGAGGAGCATCTGCATTGAGAACTGCTTTTGCTGATGGGATCAGCACTTGGGAGTACCAGGGGAAGCAGGAGAAAGGGTCGCGGACCAATTCATCATCCTCGCACGCACCACCCGCAGACATCCCCCTCCCGCCACCCCCCAGCCCAAATCTCGGCTGCAAAAATCCCATAAAAATAGAATAAACCCCCAAGCAGAAGTTGAGAACAAATGTGCTTTGAACGTTGCACAAATGACATTGAAGATGCAGAGGAAATATGTATTTGCTGCTGCACTGCACGACTGTATGGACTTATTTCCTACGTACACATTCACGCACCCTTCCCACGCAGATCCCCTCCCCTCCACCCCCGCGGCTTCTTCAAAAATAATTGGGAAAATAAAATTCCTTGATCCCTAAGGATTATTTTAAAAGCTACAAACCCCAACTGACCCCCACCTGGAGCCTCTTCCCTACAGCCTGACCCATCCATGGGGTGGAGGGGGTGTATCCACTGCCCTGTGACACAACCTGGAGTTGTCCCTCTGCCCCCACCCCAAGCCTCACACCCTTCCCACGTTACCAACCCACGCCCCAACTCAGAGGATGCTGGGCCACGCCGGGTCTTTACAGCTGTCCTTACACCACCTCTTTCTGTAAGCCTGACATCTCGGTGGTAGTGTTTGCATCCACAGGCTTTCATCCTGGAGAATCCCTCCCTGCCTCCTCCCACCTCTCTTTTTGGGGAGGATAACGTAATTCCAGCTCGCGCTGGAGGATGCTTTTTTATTCCTGCTGAGCCCGAGGTCACTTCCCAGACCCGTCCTCTGGCCAGCGTCTCCTCCACCCCAGGACCTCTCTGGCTGGCGGGGAACAGTCCCTCATCCCTGACCTTCAGCCTCACACCGGCAGCCCCACCGCCGCCGTCTCCACCGAGGAGGTTTCTCCTTTCTCCAAAGCCACGGCCGAGGCATCACGCTGCGTTTTTCCACTCCCACCGCCTGCTCCTTCGCTTTGGGGGGAGTCAGCGAGCCGGCGGCTCCCGCTCCCGCTCCGCCGGCTGGGGAGAGGCTCTCGGGGATGGACGAGACCCTCACCCCCCTCATCCCGACGGGATCCGCGCCAGGCGGACATCAACCCCCTGGAATCAGCACGTCCCAGCGCTTGGCAGCCACGGGTCCGTCCCCCTGCAGACCCTCTCTGGAGCAACCCCGCATTCCATGGGGTCTTTTCCTGGCTGCTCCCTGGCTGCAGGAGGGGGGCGGTGGGGTGAGCCCTCCCCAGGGCCACAGGACCTCCCTCTGCAGCGCTGCTGCTGTGAGGGTCACCCCCAGCCCCGGGCCTGTCCTGTCGGGAAGAGCAGATCCATGACCCCCTCCCAGTCCTGCCCCATGTCTGTGGAGCAGCAAGAGCCCACCCCATCCCTGAGGTACCATCTGCATTCCCAGGGAGCCAGAATCCCTTTCATCCCATGCCATGGGGTGCACAGAGCTGTGTCCCCTGCAGGCTGTGGGGTTACAGCAGATCCATTCCCCTCTCCGCAGCCCCACATATTCATTTGCGGGGGCATCTCTGCCCCCTTTGAAGTGAAGAAGGGCTCACCCCAAATCTCCACGTGGGGGGCACCATCCCATGTCCTGCTTGGACCAACAAACCTCCCTGCTCCCACCTCAGCCCCACAGACATGTTCTGGGGGAACTTCTCTTCTTCTCAGATGTCCCCTCAGCACACGGGGGGCCCTGACACCTCCTTCACCGTGGGGAGCACTGCCAAGGGTCCACCTCGGGCCGTGAGGGGACAACAACCCCCATGTCCCCCACCTCAGGCCCCCGGCTCAGTTTGTAGGAATCTCTCCTCCTTCTTCACATGGGGGGCACAGCACTGACCACAACCACCTCAGACCACAGGGTGACACTGACCCATGTCCATCTCAGATCATGAGCTGCCCACAACTCCCATCTGCCCCCCCTCAGCCAGGGACAGTGACCCATGTCCAACTCAAGCCACGAGGTGACACTGACCCCCATCAGTCCCACCTCAGGCAGGGGACAGTGCTCTGCCTCAAGCCATGAGGTGACACTGACCCACGTCTGCCTCAAGTCATGCGATGACACTGACCCACATCTGCCTCAAACCATGAGGTAACAGCAATGGCCATCTGGTCCACCTTAGCTAAGGGACAATGACCCACCTCAGCCTCTGAGGCAACACTGACCCCCATCTGCCCCGCCGTGCCCAGGGGACACTGACCCACATCAAACCATGAGATGACAGTGATGCCCATCTGCTTCACTTCATACAGGGGACACTGACCCACCTTAAACCAGGAGATGACACTGATCCACCTCGGACCACGAGGTGACACCGACCCATGTCTACCTCGGACCACGAGGTGACACCGACCCATATCCACCATGGACCATGAGCCGAGAGCTCCCCACCTCATCCAGGGGACAATGACCCATCTCAAACCAGAAGGAGATACTGACCCATGTCCATCTTGGACCACAAGCTGACAGTGACCCACGTCCACCTCCAACCAGGTGCTGACAAACCACCGGCACCTACCCCTCCTCGGCCAGAGGACACTGACCCACCTCGGAGGACAGGGGACACTGACTCACATCCGCCTTGGACCACGAGGTGACACTGCCCCACATCCATCTCAGACCAGGAGGTGACACTGACCCCCGTCCATCTCAAACCAGGAGGTGACACTGCCGCACATCCCCCCTGGACCCGGAGCC
>VZRZ01003356.1:300445-313665 GCA_013398175.1 Climacteris rufus | reverse complement strand
GGCGGGAGCGCGGCGGGGCCGGCGCCTCGCACACCCCCTGCCGCGGGCACGGACACCCAATACCGGAGCGGGGTGCTCCGCGACGCGGCCAGCCTGGCCTTGAAGGCTCCCAGGGGTGAGGCCTGGAGAAGAGGAGGCTGAGGGGGGACCTCACCGCGCTGTGCAACTTCCTCGTGAGGGGAAGAGGAGGGGCAGGCGCTGGTGTGTTCCCTGCGGTGACCAGGGACAGGACCCGAGGGAATGGCCTGGAGTTGTGTCAGGGGACGGTTAGGTTGGATGTCAGGAAAGGTTCTTCCCCCAGAGCGCTGGAACAGCTCCCCAGGGAATGGTCACAGCACCAAACGTGACAGACCTCAGGAAGCACTTGGACAAGGTTCTCATGCACAGGGTGGGATTCTTGGGGATGGCCCTGGATTTGGACTCCATGGTCCTTGTGGGTTCCTTCCATCCCAGCTTATCCCACGATTCTCTGGGCAGCCTGTGGCCTCACAGGTCTCAACACATTCACAGGGCAGAATTTCTTCCTAAAACCCCATCTAGCCTTGCCTTCTTTCAACNTGGTCCTTGTGGGTTCCTTCCATCCCAGCTTATCCCACGATTCTCTGGGCAGCCTGTGGCCTCACAGGTCTCAACACATTCACAGGGCAGAATTTCTTCCTAAAACCCCATCTAGCCTTGCCTTCTTTCAACTTAAAGTCATTCCCCCTTGTCCTGTCAATCCATGCCCTTGTCCATTTCCTTCTCCAGGTCTCTTGGAGTCACCTTAAAGAACCACAGAATCATTTAGGTTGGAGAAGACCTCTGAGATCACTGAGTCCACCCATTAGCTCAGCAATGCCATGTTCACCCCTAAACTGTATCCCCAAGTTCCACATGTACACAATTTGAAAACCTCCAGGGATAGTGACTCCACCACTGCCCTGGGCAGCCTGTTCCATTGCTTGACCACCCTTTCCATGAAGAATTTTTTTCCTAATATCCAATCTAAACCTTCTCTGGCACAACCTGAGGCCATTTCACAGAATCACAAAACCACAGAAATCACTAAATCATTTAGGTTGAAAAACACTTTTAAGATCATTGAGTCCAACCAACAAGCAATCCCCACCTTGTGACCCAGCCCAGAGCACTGAGTGCCACATCCAGTCCTTCCTTGGACACCTCCAGGGATGGGGACTCCACCACCTCCCTGGGCAGCCTGTTCCAGACTGTTCCTGTCTAATCACCTTTTCTGTGAAGAAATTCTTCCTAATGTCCAACCTGAACTCCTCTGCAGTCACTGAAGAATTAGGCTCTAAGATCTCCCCAGGGTTCTCTTCTCCAGGCTGAACAACCCCACTTCTCTCAGCCTCTCCTTGTAGGAGAGGTGCTCCATCTCTTTAATCATCTTCAAATCACAGAATCTATGCAGAATCATAGAATATTCTGAGTTGGAAGAGACCCACAAGTCCAGCTCCTGGCCCTGCACAGACACCCCAACAATCCCACCCAGTGCCTGAGAGCGCTGTCCAAATGCTCCTGGAGCTCTGGCAGCCTTGGGGCTGTGCCCATTCCCTGGGGAGCCCCACCGCCCTCTGGGGGAAGAACCTTTCCCTGCTCTCCAGCCTGACCCTCCCTGACACAGCTCCAGCGGTTCCCTGGGTCCTGTCCCTGGTCACCCAGAGCAGAGATTGGAGCTCTCCATTGGGAGGAGCTGCAGCCCCCGGTGAGGTCTGACCTCAGTCCCCTCTTCTCAGCTGAACAAACCCAATGACATCATTTGCTCCTCATATGGCCCCTTGAGACCCTTCACCATCCTCCTGGCCTTCCTCTGGAAACTCAAAAAGTTCCAAAAAGTGCTTCTTCCCCCAAGCCCCAGGTGCTGACACCAGCATTCCCCAGACCATCCTCATCTGGATCCTCTTGTGCTGACCCCATCCCACTCCAAAATCAGCTCCCCAGTGCAGTGTCAATCTCCTGTCCCTGTCACCTGCTCACCCTCCAATCCCAGGATCACCACTCTGCTCAGTTCACCCTCAGCCAGTCTGCTTTCCACCTTCCTACCTTCAGCAGCTCCTTGGTCCCTGACAGATCTGGGACCTCCTCTGGGTTACTTTTTGCCTTTTCCCTTCCCATGGCTGTGCTGGGGAAGGGGAGCTCCTGTCCCACCCCATCCCACAGGTCCCTCTCCTTTACTCAGAGGGTGGTGGAGCACTGGAACAGAGAAGCTGTGGCTGACCCATCTCTGGAAGTGTCCAAGGCCAGGTTGGATGAGGCTTGGAGAAGCCTGGGATAGTGGAAGGTGTCCCTGCCCATGGCAGGGGGTGGAACTGGATGAGCTTTAAGGTCCCTTCCCACCCAAAATTTTCTGGGATTCATTTTCTGTTGATAACAGCTCTTTCCAAGCACCCCTTGGCACCCTGATCTCACAGCACTTTGATGCCTGCTCAAATGCCCCAGTGCTGTGTCTTTCTGTCCCTCTCCTTCCACCACAGGGATTCCACATCCTCTCCTCTGCTCTTTGTCCTTCCCTTGTCCACTTTGGGAGACGCAGTTTTTCCCACTCTTTACTCAGAGTCAGGCAGACCAAGCAGCTCCTCTCTCCTCTCCTCTCCTCTCCTCTCCTCTCCTCTCCTCTCCATGCTGGAGAAACCTCTGGCAAGCTGAGGAAGCAGCTCCCAGCTCAGTTTTTTGGATCTTCCTGGAGCTGAGCTGCACCCCAGGCAGCTCTTTCACCAAAGGACCCACTGGCAGTCTGGGAAAGCCAAATTCCAGGTCCTTCCCCCCCAGTTCCCTGTTACACATCTCTTCATTCATCATATCCATCCTTTCTGAGCTGTCTTGTGCTGTCCTCTGTAGGTTACAATCTCTTCTCTTTTCTGTTTGTTTTTTTTTTCCCCCATTCAATAAGAAAGCTCCTTCCAGATGCTTGTTCTTCAGCAGCTGCTTCTGCCTCTTTCTGTGGGAGTTTGAATTCTACCCTTTCTCTCTTCTTTTTTTGTCCTTTAAACTGTGTCAAAATACCAGGACTGGGAATTTCAGGGCTCCAGAACTGGCTGCAAAAGTTGCTGCTTTGCAGAGTCTAAATTTCAGCATGAAAAAAAAAATAAACCAACTCCAAGAAGGTAGAAAATTGCATAAGTGCAGATAAAATGCTTTTTGCAGGGAGGAAAAATTAATTTAATCTTGAGAAAAGTGGTAGGACTTGCATATATTAAATAGGCTGTCTTGGAAGGGTGTGTTTGGTGTTTCTGGCTGATGTCAAGGGAGCTCAGAAGTTTTGTGAAGGCTGAAAAATGCTGCTGGTTTTAAAGTGGTTGGATCCTCCTTTAGCAGAGAAACAAAAGAAAGGGAACAGAAAGCAAAGCTTTGGGCATAATCCACATGGATGCACCTGATGCACACCTGGATGTGGCCAAATCAAAGTCATTTGGAGTGAAACTTTGGCACAAAGCTCTCCAAAGGGAGAAAACTGTTATTATCTATAATACTACATAGTGGGATCAGAGACAACAGGATCCCACAGGTCCCCAGGATAACCAGTTCAAATGTTGCAGATATTCCCTTGTTTTCTGCCAACTTCAGGTATTGCAAGATTAAGGAAATAAATAAGACCAAAACCAGCTCTCAACTTGACCAAAATGACTTCACATGCTTAAGACTTGCATAAATATATATATATATATATACACACACACATATATATATATATAAAAATAACATCAAATCCCTCTCCCAATGGATACTTTCAAACCTAAATATGGATGTTAATTCTCACAACAATAAGAAATAAGGACTCTGGCACCCATATTTTTGGGTGAGAAGCACCCAGATTAAGCTTCAACTTCTGATTTGCAGTACAAGGAGATATAAATGGAAACATTCCTCATGCCTTCAAACTTTTCTGAGTAGCAGATTTGCTACATATGATCAGAAAAAAATAATAAAAAAAAAAAAACAAAAAAACCAAAACCAACTGAGAAGTAATCAAACTATTTGGTGTTATTACTTAAACAGCAGTGTAGGTGAACCAATAAGGGGGCAGACGAGTCATCTGTTTTGGCACAAAAACAACCCAAACTTGTGTGATGAGACATTTGGGTGGGAGAAGGCAGCAGTTGAGGGTTTCAGCGTTGGCACACGAGATGAGAGAAGCAGCTGCTTTTGGGCAGGGGATGACATGATGACAATGCACTGCTGGCGCTGCCCCCGAATTCCTCAGTGCACTTGTGAGCACCTGGGTCCAGGAAGGGTGAATTCCAACTGCAGGGGAGAGCCAGGTGTTGACCAGAGGTCAGGACAGTCCGTCTTTCTCCTGTGGACTGAAAGGATTTGGCTTGTTTAGTTTAGCAGAAATGGGACTGGAGAAGGAATATATTTTCCTGCCTATAAATATATCCTGAAAAGTAAATGCAAGCAAAGGGAAAGACGTTGGGACACTGAAGGGCAGCGGTGGAAAAGCAAATGAGTAGGAACTGGCCATGCATATTTTTAGCCTGGAAATCGGAAGATCTTTCCAGTAGGAGTATCGAAAGCAGAAATAAAAAAGTAACTAATTTTAACACATAACTTCATGGTTCTATAAAGGAAAAGGCATGCCCATGTGGAACGATAAACAGCTGGGATGAAAGCCCTTTAAAGGTCTTCCATCCCAGATCATCTCCCCTTGGAAAGAGCCTGTCCATTTTGATGCACGGTGCGCTACGTTCCTTCCTGCATCAGGGGATGAGTCACGCATACATGACTCTGTGGGTGGCCAAAAGTGATATCTCCACCACTTACATCTTAATTCCTGATTATCCCATGATGTTCTCCAGCTCCTGCTCGCTCACTTAGCACACAGCAGAGATGCAGCCGTGTCCAGAGGTCCCCACAACCCACTGATTTCCCTGTTTCCCACAGCCACTGCTGTGGGGTTGCTTTGGCCAAGGATGTGAGGGTGATGCTTTTGTCCTTCAATCCACAAGAGCTTCCATCCTGCTTCCTTGCAGCCCTGGCCCTCACAGAGAGCCAGAAGTCATTACTCAGAGCCTGTTTCTTTTATTAGCCAACACTCTGTATTTTTAGGGATTTTTTGGAAGTTGAGAGTGTCAATCACACCCATGTTGAGATCTCCCAACTCATATTTTTGAGAGGAGAAAGCTTTTCTCGGCACTCAGCAGCATCCCACGCTTCCATCACGCTGGAGGCGCTTGTGTCCGGAGGTCTGGGTAAACTCTGGGTGACCCAGAGAGCTGCAAGTATTTATAAAACATGTTTAGCCAGGGTTTTTCCCTCGCAGCACTCGGAGCTGATCTGTCTGTGCCTTGCATTTCATGTTCCTTCTGTTCTCCAGGAGCACCAGGAAGGCACCAGGAAGAGGAGCAGTGTTCAGTGCTCCAGCAGCACCCCAGCATGGGATCACAGCCTCCTCGTGCTGCTTGGTTAAAGGCTTTTTGCATCCTGATCAATACCCTAATTGAGCTGTGTGGTCTTCCATCTTCCAGGCATTTATTCAGATCAGGGGAACAAACACTAAATATAGAGAGGTATGTAAGCCAGAATCAGAGTTGTGTAAATCTGGAACTACCTCATTTAAATAACTGGGGGATGGATCCAGCTGGGTGTTTGGTGTACGTGGAGTACAGATAATTGCAATTAATGAGGATTTACTTTAAGCAAAGTAGGTCAGAAAAAAATGACATCTTATTGTGTCATTAGTTTCCATCAATTACTTCCATGTTGTTTGCTCAGTTCCCAAGTCAAACGAGTGTGGGCTGACAGCCTTGCAAGCTCAACTTGGTATTGTCTCTAAAAATCAAACTGCATTATTTCTGCCTCATGCATCATCACTAACGATAAAGCATCCACTGCTGGAATATAGCAGGTGGCTTTGTTATTCATGCATGAGGCAGAAAAGGCTCCAGCTTCCTTTGCCACGACGTTCATGTCTCCACAGTATGAAAAGTTGGATGTGTTGGTAAACTTAGTGGTTATTGTGTGAGCTTGGCTTAGAAGGCCCACTTAGGCCAGTCTTTCTGTTGATTAACTTTGCTAAATTCTATTAATCTGTTTGAATGCTATTTGTATATGCCAGGGGAGGCTCAACAGGATGCTACTTTTGCTGCTACAGGTCTCCCCCTGGCAGCACTGTCATAGAAACAGGGAATCAGGGAATAGTTTGGGTTGGAAGTGATTTCTTAAAGCTCATCCTGTTCCAACCCCTCTGCCATGGACAGGGACACCTTCCACTGTCCCAGGTTGCTCCAAGCCCCATCCAGCCTGACCTTGGACACTTTCAGGGATGGGGCAGCCACAGCTTCTCTGGGCAACCTGTGCCAGGGCCATTGTAAAAAATTAATTTCTTGCATCTGATCTAAACTGACTCTTCTTCAATTTAAAATCATCACTCCTGTCCCCTTTGTCCCCATCTTTCTTATAGGCCCCCTTCAAGTACTGAAAGGCTTCAATAAGTTCTCCCTGGAGCCTTCTCTTCTCCAGGTGAGCACCCCCAGCTCTCCCAGCGTGGCTCCAGAGCAGAGGGGCTCCAGCCCTCAGAGCATCTCTGTGGCCTTCTCTGGACTCACTTCAGCAGCTCCACATCCTTCTGATGTTGGATCCCAGGGCTGGGGGCAGCTCTGCAGCTGGGGTCTCACCTGAGCAGGGCAGAGGGGCAGAATCCCCCCCTCCCTTGCTGCCCACCCTCGGGGATCAGCCCAGCACACAGTGGGTTTCTGGGTCCCAGCACACATGGCCAGGGCCTCTCACCCACCACTTTGTGACATTGGGCTCTCTAGGAAAGGCGCAGAAGGTCCCACATGTTCTGTATTGAAGAGCCAGCTCACAACCATCCGAAGAACTGCCTCTCAGAGAGTAAGAGCAACATTTGGGGAACCTTTCCAGTTCCATCCCTTCTCTTCTATTTGAGGGCTTCATTTTTGAGTTTTCATTTTAGCAGTACACCTGACTGATAAGTGTTATCAGTGACTGTCAATAGCCAAGTGTTAGTCCTTACTGATCATGAAATCATGGAGCCACAGAATGATTTGGGTTGGAAGGGACCTTAAAGACCATCTTGATGCAACCCCTGCCATGGGTTGGGAGTGTCCCTCTTGACCAGGTTGCTCAAAGCCACATCCATCCCGGCCTTGAAACAAATGAAGGTGATGTGTTCTCACAGCTTGACTTTCAGTCCAAGCCCCCAAAACATGGTCAGGTTCTCAGGAGTTGCATGATAAAAACTGGATAATAGTTCCCTACTGAATATGAAATTATATGAATCCCAAACTTATGTCCATTGGACAGAAATGTTACATTTAAATCACTTCCCACCTCCTGACAAATTTAAGAATTAGTATGGCCTTGAAAAGTGTGCATTAGCAAACTTTATCGTTCCTCTTATCTAGATCTTACCTGCGGTGTCAGGGCTTATTCAGCTCTCCTCAGGCTTCCTTTAATCTCCTGATAGCGGCAACTGTTTTCATTTATTACCTTGCATCAAAAGGAACCTGTCTGCTTGCTCTGCTTCCCCAAAAATGCCTTTGTGGGACACCTTTTAGATGCCATCATCTGAACCAGTGACATCAGATGTGTGGTCCTGGGGCACTCTGGGACTGGGCTGGGCAGGAGAGGGTGACTGCAAAAAGATTTCCATCCTGCCTGCCTTTTCTGGAAGTACTTGCAGCTTTCCCATTAAACCAAACACAGGATAATGCCCTCAGTCCTGCTCCTTGAGGAACTGGTTACCCAGCAGGAAGGAGCAATGTGGCTTCATCAGCCAAAAAAGCTGGTGAGCAGTGCAGGGAATGGTGTCTCTTCCCTTGGAAAAATATTAACAGCTCAGGCCTCCAGTTTGATGGACTTGCTCGGAGCCTTTCCAAGCTGGGATTTAGGAAAAGCAACTACACAGCATTTCCTACTTCCCCCCATGGGATTCCCATGATTTAATTGGCTCTGAAGGGCAGGGATGCATCTCATAGAGTAGCTGGCTGCTGTTGTCAGTGTGCCATGCTGCTGTTTGGAGCCCAGTGAAAAATAAACTTATCAGGCAATGCTTCCCCTTCCAAATGGGGTGAAGGTTGGCCCCAGTGCCAGTGGGAAGTGTAGGGAACATCCAGTTTTTCTGTTATTCTGGGTCACTGGAAAAGCTGATGTATAGCCATGGACTGTGGAAGGAAGTGAAGCTGGAATTCACACCTTAACTAGGGTAAGGTCTATTCCCTGCAAAATGATTCTGTTTCCCACAGTCCCTGATGGTTATTTTTTATAACTGATAATAATTGAATCACAGGATGGTTTGGGTTGGAAGGGACATTAAAGCTCATCTCATTCCAACCCCTGCCAAGGGCAGGGACACCTTACACCAGACCAGGTTGCTCCAAGCCCTGTCCAGACTGGCCTTGGACACTTCCAGGGATGGGGCAGCCACAGCTTCTCTGGGAAACCTGTGCCAGGGCCTCCCCCCCTTCCCAATATCCCATCCAACCCTGCCCTCTGGCAGTGGGAAGCCATTCCCCCTTGTCCTGTCCCGCCATCCCTTGTCCCAAGTCCCTCTCCAGTTCTCCTGGAGACCCTTTAGGCACTGGAAGGGGCTCTGAGGTCTCCCTGGAGCCTTCTCTTCTCCAGGTGAACACTCCCAGCTCTCCCAGCCTGGCTCCAGAGCAGAGGGGCTCCAGCCCTTGGAGCATCTCCACGATANTTCTGATGTTGGATCCCAGGGCTGGGGGCAGCTCTGCAGCTGGGGTCTCACCTGAGCAGGGCAGAGGGGCAGAATCCCCCCCTCCCTTGCTGCCCACCCTCGGGGATCAGCCCAGCACACAGTGGGTTTCTGGGTCCCAGCACACATGGCCAGGGCCTCTCACCCACCACTTTGTGACATTGGGCTCTCTAGGAAAGGCGCAGAAGGTCCCACATGTTCTGTATTGAAGAGCCAGCTCACAACCATCCGAAGAACTGCCTCTCAGAGAGTAAGAGCAACATTTGGGGAACCTTTCCAGTTCCATCCCTTCTCTTCTATTTGAGGGCTTCATTTTTGAGTTTTCATTTTAGCAGTACACCTGACTGATAAGTGTTATCAGTGACTGTCAATAGCCAAGTGTTAGTCCTTACTGATCATGAAATCATGGAGCCACAGAATGATTTGGGTTGGAAGGGACCTTAAAGACCATCTTGATGCAACCCCTGCCATGGGTTGGGAGTGTCCCTCTTGACCAGGTTGCTCTAAGCCACATCCATCCCGGCCTTGAAACAAATGAAGGTGATGTGTTCTCACAGCTTGACTTTCAGTCCAAGCCCCCAAAACATGGTCAGGTTCTCAGGAGTTGCATGATAAAAACTGGATAATAGTTCCCTACTGAATATGAAATTATATGAATCCCAAACTTATGTCCATTGGACAGAAATGTTACATTTAAATCACTTCCCACCTCCTGACAAATTTAAGAATTAGTATGGCCTTGAAAAGTGTGCATTAGCAAACTTTATCGTTCCTCTTATCTAGATCTTACCTGCGGTGTCAGGGCTTATTCAGCTCTCCTCAGGCTTCCTTTAATCTCCTGATAGCGGCAACTGTTTTCATTTATTACCTTGCATCAAAAGGAACCTGTCTGCTTGCTCTGCTTCCCCAAAAATGCCTTTGTGGGACACCTTTTAGATGCCATCATCTGAACCAGTGACATCAGATGTGTGGTCCTGGGGCACTCTGGGACTGGGCTGGGCAGGAGAGGGTGACTGCAAAAAGATTTCCATCCTGCCTGCCTTTTCTGGAAGTACTTGCAGCTTTCCCATTAAACCAAACACAGGATAATGCCCTCAGTCCTGCTCCTTGAGGAACTGGTTACCCAGCAGGAAGGAGCAATGTGGCTTCATCAGCCAAAAAAGCTGGTGAGCAGTGCAGGGAATGGTGTCTCTTCCCTTGGAAAAATATTAACAGCTCAGGCCTCCAGTTTGATGGACTTGCTCGGAGCCTTTCCAAGCTGGGATTTAGGAAAAGCAACTACACAGCATTTCCTACTTCCCCCCATGGGATTCCCATGATTTAATTGGCTCTGAAGGGCAGGGATGCATCTCATAGAGTAGCTGGCTGCTGTTGTCAGTGTGCCATGCTGCTGTTTGGAGCCCAGTGAAAAATAAACTTATCAGGCAATGCTTCCCCTTCCAAATGGGGTGAAGGTTGGCCCCAGTGCCAGTGGGAAGTGTAGGGAACATCCAGTTTTTCTGTTATTCTGGGTCACTGGAAAAGCTGATGTATAGCCATGGACTGTGGAAGGAAGTGAAGCTGGAATTCACACCTTAACTAGGGTAAGGTCTATTCCCTGCAAAATGATTCTGTTTCCCACAGTCCCTGATGGTTATTTTTTATAACTGATAATAATTGAATCACAGGATGGTTTGGGTTGGAAGGGACATTAAAGCTCATCTCATTCCAACCCCTGCCAAGGGCAGGGACACCTTACACCAGACCAGGTTGCTCCAAGCCCTGTCCAGACTGGCCTTGGACACTTCCAGGGATGGGGCAGCCACAGCTTCTCTGGGAAACCTGTGCCAGGGCCTCACCACCTTCCCAATATCCCATCCAACCCTGCCCTCTGGCAGTGGGAAGCCATTCCCCCTTGTCCTGTCCCGCCATCCCTTGTCCCAAGTCCCTCTCCAGTTCTCCTGGAGACCCTTTAGGCACTGGAAGGGGCTCTGAGGTCTCCCTGGAGCCTTCTCTTCTCCAGGTGAACACTCCCAGCTCTCCCAGCCTGGCTCCAGAGCAGAGGGGCTCCAGCCCTTGGAGCATCTCCACGATATCCTCTGGACTTGGTCCAACAAGTCCATGTCCTTCTTATGTTGAAAGTTCCAGGGCTGGAACCAGCACCTCAAGTGGTGTCTCATGATGCTGTAAACCTCCCCCAAACCCATGAATGTAACAGAATATTTTATTGTATTTACCACTGTCACTTCAGAATTGTTAATTAAATGCATGACCTTTTCTATCAAACCAAATAAAGACAGGATGTTGGACAAATCTGGACATGCCTGGGTTTCCCCTTGGGAAAAAAATCAAGGATAAAGTGACTGGCGGCTGGTGACTGTAGCTTCTTCCATCTCCCTTTGTCTGAAACCTCAGCCCAAGCATTGCCTGTTTCCCATGTGGACTGTTACACTCTGGTGTCTTTACTTCTTGGTGTCAGTCCTTCCTCTAGTCAAGGTACTGCAGACATATCACCTTCCCTTGATTCCCTGCTAACCTTCTGAGATCCTTCATGCACCTAAAGCTCTGCTGAGACACCAGGTCTCCCTGCTTTTCTCTCCTTTTTCATCCTGAGGACAGAATTTCCATTTCCATTTTATTCCTGTTGCTTGTGGTGTTAATCTTGGACTTGTCCTGTGCAAGACCAGGAGTTGGATTTTGATGAATGCTGTGGGTCCCTTCCATCTCAGGATATTCTCTCTGTTGGTTACAACTTTGCAGCCCATCTCTTCTCCCCATGAACCACTTGGGATTTCTTAGTTTTGTTTCCTTTTGCACTCAGGAAATCTTTTCCCCTCTTGACTCCACTTCAACCACCATTTGTACCACTTTGGTCCTGCACGGGACAGTAGAGTCCCAGAGTGGTTTGGGTTGGGAGGAACCTTAAAGATCATCTACTTCCAACCCCCTGGTATGGATCTTCCCTCCCTATGCCTTTGTCCTCTCCTGATTCAGCCTCTCTTGACAGGACCAGGCTCTGGTTTCAGGCAGCAACATGGAATTTTGACCTGTTTTGGAGAGATCCATTCACCTGCCTTTGCCACTTGGCATTAAGTGTAAGGAGATGGGGCATAAATGTTTGTTCCATAACTAAGCAAAGATCTTATTTTGTAGGATAACAGAAACACTCTATTTCTTTCTTCCTTTCACTCTTCCACCATATTAAAAGCATCACCAATTCCCCTTCTCTATTTTTAAATGCTTTTAATTAATTTGGCTTTGCACAGGTCATTTAATAACTCAGGGGACGGATGAGATTTGCCCAGCTTGAAATGGATGCTGAAAGTCTCTCATCTCTATGGCAAAAATTATCACGTGGCTCTTTCAGACAACATCTCAAAATTAGGTCTGGCTATTCTGAAGTCCTGGTTCAGGCACACACTGTGCTTTTTGATATGTGCAGTCACCAGCATTTCCAGCTTTGCCAAGTGCTCTTATCATTTCTTCCATCTGCTAGCGCACACAATATTTCTGAATCTGTTAATTAAGGAACTGAAGTTTTGCCCTAAGACACCAGAGTAACTGGTTCAGTTTCTTTGCAGGGAAAACTAATGCTTGCCTTGCCCATAATTACCTAAATTGTTGAGAAAAAACAAGTGATTCTGCTTTCATGTTGATTCACTTTTGTAATTTCATTGCTGGGGCTAAGTGTGGCGCCCATTTAAATTATCTCCTGCTCTCATTTTACTCAAGACTCGTTATTTGCTAACAAAGATTCAAGATGGAAAAACTGGAAGGTGACAACTGCCTCCTTCATCAATGCAAATGACAATAATCTCTCCCCCACCGTGTAAATATAAACACTGAATCATCCCAGACAGAAATACCCTCCTGCATTTAGAAATATGGATGTGGAAAGGAAGCACCTACTCTCATTTATGGAGTCATAAAACTCAAATTTATCTGGTGATTCCATGGCAAATCCTTCAGGAGATCAGCAGCAGTGTGGACAAGGACTAAACTGTCCCCAATGTTTATTCCAAGACATTTTTCACCCCTCAGTTAAAATTGCTCTTGGAAAGAGAAGATTGATTTTTCGTCTTGTCAGATTATTGGAATTATTTATACAAAAAATCATCCCATACAATTCCACTACAGTATTTTTTATAACTTTCTGATATTATTAGTAGCCTCTATACAGCATCTAAAGCAAAATTAAACCTTTCACAAGTGATCACCTCTTGGAGTAAGCGCTGTTGGGTGTGCAGAGACTTCTGGTGAGGGTGATCTCAGGGTGATGCTCCTTTTTGTCAGAAACTCAGCTGCTGGGAGAGCACATGAAAGTCTTTGCCATCAGACATTTAGATGTGCATTTTTGTAGTTGACAGCACTAGAATTCAACTACAGAATCCTGGAACGGTTTGGGTTGGAAGGGACCTCAAAGATCATCCAGTTGCACCCCCTGCCATGGGCAGAGACACCTTCCACTATCCCAGTACCCCATTGTCCAACCTGACCTTGGACACTTCCAGGGATGGGGCAGCCACAGCTTCTCTGGGCAACCTGTGCCAGGGCCTCCCCACTCTCA
>VZRZ01003356.1:250899-300309 GCA_013398175.1 Climacteris rufus | reverse complement strand
GCTGTTGGGTGTGCAGAGACTTCTGGTGAGGGTGATCTCAGGGTGATGCTCCTTTTTGTCAGAAACTCAGCTGCTGGGAGAGCACATGAAAGTCTTTGCCATCAGACATTTAGATGTGCATTTTTGTAGTTGACAGCACTAGAATTCAACTACAGAATCCTGGAACGGTTTGGGTTGGAAGGGACCTCAAAGATCATCCAGTTGCACCCCCTGCCATGGGCAGAGACACCTTCCACTATCCCAGTACCCCATTGTCCAACCTGACCTTGGACACTTCCAGGGATGGGGCAGCCACAGCTTCTCTGGGCAACCTGTGCCAGGGCCTCCCCACTCTCACAGAGAAGAAATCCTTCCCAATATCCCATCCAACTCTGCCCTCTGGCAGTTTAAAGCCATTCCCCCTTGACCAAGTTTTGAAGGAGGTTATGAAAATTTGACTTCCAGAGGATCCGTTGACTGCAGCAACCTCTTTGCTTCCTGGATCCTCATGAGTCCTCTCACTGGCACTGGGCAAACTTCACCCAAACGTGAATTTAAGAGGAGCAGTGCAGACCCACAGTCCCCCTGGCCCTGTGACAGACCCTGCACAAGCGGAGCACCCCAGGGCTCACAGCTCTGCTCAGCCCCACTCGGGGCTGTGGGCACCTGTGTGGGATCTGGGTCTGAAAGCTATTTTGGTAGATGTGAGGGTCCAGATGCTGTGTAAAACATCTCTGAGGAGCCAAAAGTGCAAAAACTTTGTCAAAATTCTCAAAAAAGAGGGGCAAACCCCGTAAGAAAATCCCTCTGGGATGGATGTGGCTGCACTGTGCCATAATCCAACAAAGCAGAACACAGGGGCGATTCCTTTTAAGTCTCTTCCTTTTGTAAGGGCCAAAAGCTTTTTGCATAAGAATACTGATTGTAACTGCATAAAATTACACCATCCTTCTTCTCAGAGATTGTGTCATAGAATCACAGAATGGTTTGGTTGGACAAACATTGAAGATCATCAAATTCCAACCCCCTGCCATGGGCAGAGACACCTTCCACAGACCAGGTTGCTCCAAACCACTATTTTCTAAACAAAGTTAATGAATAAACCTGCACATGGCTCCATGAATCTTGCAGGGGAGACAAGAGTAAACACCTCCAAAGGCAACCCTTCTCTCACCCTGCTGAAATTCCAAGGTCTCCAGGCTCTGGTGGCTTCTCTTTTCATTCCTCCTCGTGTTTTGAGCCGTTCTTCTCTCCACAAGGATGGGTATTTAGATGCTCGCCTTCTAATCAGCCACAATTACAGCCTTTTCCAGGATCTTCTACTGCCAAATTGGAGGGGGGAAAAGAGTAAAGGTTTTTTAAAAAAAGAGAGAGAGGCTAATGCTTGCAAAGACATATGTGTTTAGTGTTGTTGGCAGATTTGTAAACTTATTAGTGCCTCCACACACCATGTAATTAAGATCTACTGGTAATTAGTCAATAGTTAAAAATAGGGGTTGGTATTGTGCTGCTGAAAACGCCTACAAAATAATGTGTTCTCTGCTCTCAAAATGCAGTTAGTGTTTCTGAAAAGTGTTGATTTCAAAAATATGTATTCGTTTCAGAGGCAGATTTTTTAGCGCAGGAGATTTCTGTGAGTGTGTGTGTGTGTGTGTGTGCGTGTGTGCATCCAGCCTATTTATCTTCCAACATTTATGCGTGTTTGTGTGATGTCCAAAGAGCCTGACTGCATGTTTTGTCTTGGATAAAAATGTTGAGCTACAAAACTGCAGACTCGGCACAGCCATGCAGGGAATGGGAGCTGTTCTCATTTGTCCATTTCCATCGGAATAAACCTGCTCATCAAAGGAAATTGTTCCAAAATCCACGGGAATGGCAGATGTGCAGCACCATGGGGCAGATGTCTGGTGTTTGGAGATTCGTGTGTGTATTTTCTAAATATTCAGGGATTACCAGTCTATGGATATAATCCTTTAGTAGCCTGGAATGTCAAAGACAATGCAAAAGCTCTAATGCCTTATAGCAAACAATTTGGCCAAACTGCCCTGGAAGAGCAGGCTAGGAGCCACTTGTCCTTACCCTATGAAAGAAGACCCAAAAGAGGTGATGGGGTTTTTTTAGATTTCTTAACTCCTGATGTATAATGGGCTCCAGAGCTGTGAGAGTTGCTGGTAATGTTCTGAAAGGACGTCTCATTTGGCTGTCATAAGCAATCTGCTGTGATTTGTTGTGCAGACAGGCATTTGTCTCAAGTAATCCAAAGGGCTTATTGTGATTGCTTGCTAGATCCAAGGAACGTAGAGCCGACTCGATGGGGGATTCATTTATTATGCTCCCAAACCTCTCCTAAATCTTTCCTTATGTCATGTCAATGGGTTTGTCAGGCCACCCTCAGACAGCAGCGATGCACTGGTGGAGGAGATTTACCTTTGCCAAGTAGAGTTCGTGGCTGTGTTGATGCCTGTGGAGAGGGAAACTCTGCTCCAGGAAAGAAACTGGGCTTTGTTTTGTGCTCTTGGGAAAAGCATCTTCTGGTGACCTTAGGAGAAAAAATACCCACTCCAAATCCAGGGCAAAGAAGAAAAGGCCAAATCTGGACCATCCTACCAAGGGCCAAGAAAGTTATTTCATGGGTTATTCATGATACACACAAGAGTGTGTAGAACCATAGAATAATGGAATGCTTTGGGTTGGAAGGGACCTTAAAGTCCATTAAGTCCTTAAAGTCTCATTCCACTCCCCTGCCGTGGGCAGGGACACCTCCTACTATCCCAGGTTGCTCCAAGCCCTGTCCAACCTGGCCTTGGACACTTCCAGGGATGGGGCAGCCACAGCTTCTCTGGGCACCTTGTGCCAGGACCTCACCATTCTCACAGGGAAGGATTTCTTCCCAATATCCATTCTAAACCTACACTCTGTTAGTGTGAAACCTTGTTCTGTCACTCCAGGCCTTTGTAAATGGTCTCTGTCCATCTTTCTTGTTGAATCCTTTCAGGTAATTGAAGGCTGTAATTAGGTCACCCCAAAACCTTCTCTTTTTCAGGCTGAACAATCCCAACTCCCTCATCCTTTCCTTTTAGGAGAGGTACCCTGTCCCTCTGATCATCTTGGTGCCTCCTCTGGACTCATTCCAGCAGCTCCACGTCCTTCTGATGCTGGACCCAGGGCTGGGGGCAGCTCTGCAAGTGGGGCCTCACCTGAGCAGGGCAGAGGGGCAGAATCCCCCCCTCCCCTGCTGCCCACGCTGAGGGACCAGACCAGGGCAGGGGGGGCTTCATGTCCAACTCTCACCTGCCAGGATCTCCAAATCCTTCTCCCAGGGCTGCTTTTGATAGCTGACATCTGGAAAGCCCTCCGAGCATCCCTGTGGCACAGACACCTGGCATTGCTACCTTTGAGTTCACAGTAGGATTTACAGTAATGTTTCTTTAATGCTGAAAGTGAATTTCAATTTGATTGTGTTCAACTGTGGAATTTATAGAGTGAATTTTTTGCTCAAACACCTAAATAGCTGTTTTCAAATATTTTCAAATGGCATTTTGAGGTATGAATTTGTCCTTTTTCTCACCTGTTCCAAAGTCCTCTTCCCCTGGTTAAGTGTGGCCGTTGACCAACATATGGCAAATACTTCGGGAATGTCATAAAGTTCATTACACAGAACCCAGGAGTAGACAGCAATGTTATATGATGATAATTAAAATGTACATATGTATATTGGGGATGCGGTTTGTTTTTAATCTAACAAAATTACTGATTGGGAAAAATAAAAAAAATCCAAATTATAGTATCACAGAATGGTTTGGGCTGAAAGGGACCTCAAAGATCATGTCATTCCATGAGAAGGGACACCTTCCACTAGATGAGTTTGCTCAAAGCCTCATCCTCAAAGCTCATCCCCAAATAAAGTGAAACCAACAATCTTTGAACAAGGAGTGGTTTTAAAAATTCCCTTCTTTGGGAGCTGTGCCTGTCATCTGCAGCTTTACCTGGAAGAGAAGATTGATAGGGTGTCTCTCCTCTCTCCTGTTGGAGGGATGAAGGAGTTGTTGGAGTGGGTAGGAATGATAAAGACACAGAAAATCAGAGATGGGCACTCTGAGAGTGTGATCTCCTCAGCCTTGGTCCCTCAAGAAACCAGAAAGACACAAAAACCCCCACTTTAGTCCCTTGGCTCTTTTCTGCTTCAGTTCTTCCAGCTCTTTTACAAACCACCATTCCCAAGTCTCACTGTCCAGCTCGGGCTCACCTGGGACTCAGACACAGCCTGCAGCATCACCTTGGGGCTGGAGCACATTTCTCTTGGAGCAAATCTCCATTTATCAGCTGATCAGCCACCACTGGGGACCACCAGTGGATCCCCACTCATGCCAGAGCTTGGGAACACATCACTGGATGAGAACTGCTGGGGTGTGAGGACCTCTGGGACACACGGCTGCCAAGGCTGGACAGTGACAAACCTCTCCAGAGGGACTCTGGACATCTCCTGCACAGCCTGCAAAATCCTGGAGGACTTGAGGACTGGGAATAGGAAACAACTGTTGGTCTGTTCCAGAATGTGAACAAGGAAGAAAAGCCCATTTGAGGCAAAGGACAATACAGTTAAGGAGTCCCTTGGGGTGAAAATGACTGGAAACTGGGAAACTAATAAGGGTAATTAAGTATTTTCACTATTCTTACCTTTCTTATAGGACCTTGCTAATGGCCAGCAGTGGGGAGAAAATACCAGGTGAATCCTTGATTTCACAAGATCATGCAGGTTGGAAAAGAACTCAAAGACCACTGAGTCCAACCTTTGACCACCTGGTCAACTAGACCAGAGCATTAGCGTCACTTCCAGTTGTTCCTTGAACACCTCAGGGATGGTGACTCCACCACCTCCCTGGACAGCCCATTCCAATGTTTAATCTTTTTTTGTAAAGAAACTCCTCCTGAAGTGCAAAAATTTGAACCAATCTGGCTGCTGCAATGCTCCTGGGGCACCCTGCTCCCCGGGAGGCTGCACAGGACCAGTTTGGCCCAGTGGGGAGAGGTTGGAGCAGCCCCCATGCTCCTGTCCCTGCAATACACAGCCCGTTTGGCTTTGCTTCGCCGCAATGTCTTTTCTTCTCCGTTGGAAGTTTTGCTTTGAAAGGCAGTTCTGGTGACTCTGATTTGTGATGACAGCAACTTCAGTGGCATTTAAAGAGACTGGAAGGAAGAGATAAATAAGCTTGAAGATTGCTTAATAAAGCATTGGAAGAATTGTTCTTCCCTATGAGGTTCCCAAACGTGAAGCCAGGCGTGGGAATTCGTCTCGCCTTGTTTTAGCCATCTAGAAGTTGGACATCTTTCTTGTTCAAGCTGATCCTTCAGAGTTTCTCTGGAGGATTTGGAGAGGATGCCAGCACAACTGGAAGGCAATTCCACCCCCTGTTTTAGGCATGTGCTTTGGGACAGGATGACCCATGCTGTGGAGGTGCCCGTCCTTTTTCCTCCGACTCCATAGACAGTACATGAGAAATTTAATATTTAGAAACCAGGAGAAACCAGGCAAGGGCAACCCAAACCAGACAGAGTGAGAAGAAACTTGATCAGAAGTAGATGTTTTGATTAGGTGACACTTTGAGTTTTGCTTCTTGGATTGCCAGAGAGTCAGGAATGCTGAGTTTGGTCTTTGGGAAGTGCTCCTTGTGGTATCTCCCATGGGAAACCCAGCCAGAACCAGAGGAAGACACGTCCTGCTCTGGTCAGGAGATGGTCAGTGCAGGACAGAGGGAATCCCGTGGAGGTCAAGCAAAGCTGGAGGACAGCAAAGACTCCTAAAAAGAGAAGTGTGAGAAACTCGGTTCTCTGCCGGTTAGGCTGATCAGAAGGGGCACGAGGGATTCTGCACAAATGCTCAGGTTGAATCTCAGAGAGGATAACAAGCTCTGGCATTTTCAGGGCAGAATGGAAAGAAGATTTAAAAAAAAAGAAAAAAGAAGCTGAAACAGCAGCAAACAATAACTCTTGATCTAAATCTTACAGATCACTGTAAGTGCAGTGGGGCAAATGTCCAGGTAAAAACTGCAAAACTGGGCCTGTTGAATGAGACTTACCTTGACCAAAAAACCTCTCAATTGTCCTTCTACCTCCAGCAGAGATTGTGCAGCCTTGACTAACCACCCTGCAGCTCCTGTAAATTTCACCTGGAAGAGAGGAAAGAATTCCGATTCCCCTGGGAATCCAATGGATCCAGGGGATCCATTCCTGTCTTGTTGCCCAGAGAGGTTGTGGACTCCCTATCCCTGCAGATGTTCAATGCCAGGCTGGATGGGGCTCTGAGTAACCTGGTCTAGTGGAAGATGTCCTTGCCCATGGCAGAGGAGTTGGAACTGGATGGTCTTTGAGGTCCCTTCCAAACTATATCATTCTGTGATTCTATGATTCAATAGAGACTTAATTCATAAACCTGAACATGAAGAGCAGTCCTGGGAATGGAAGGGGGAATGGTTTTAAATTAGGATTTAGTTTAGAGATTAGGAAGAAATTCTTGGCTGTGAGAGTGGGTAGGCCCTGGCACAGGGTGCCCAGAGAAGCTGTGGCTGCCCCATCCCTGGAAGTGTCCAAGCCAGGTTGGATGGGGCTAGGAGCAACCTGGGATAGCAGAAAACATCCCTGCCCATGGCAGGGGGTGGAACAACATGAGCTTTAAGGACCTTTCCACCCCAACCCAGTCTAGAATTCTATGATCTGCTTAGGACAGGTCAGAAAATCCCCCAAGGAAATCTCTAGATTAGGGAAAACACTTTCCTGTTGAGAATGGCACTCATTGCTCTTTCCAGTCACCTCTGCTCACGGCTGCAGGAGGTGCTGTGAGGATGCAGCAAGTCTGGAGCGTGGCTGTTCATTAATTAACATTCCAGGGAGAAGCCACCCGTTCCACTCGCGCGAGCAAGTTTCCCTCCGCGGTGTGAGCTGCAGCTCCTGGCTGCTGGCAGCATTTGGTGCAGGATGGTTGGGCCAGCAGGGTGAGAGGCATCCAACTCCTATTTTCAGGGGCTGTGGTAATGTGGTGACACACCAGGGACAGGCACACACACAGCACTCCTTGCCCCAAGTTCCTCACAGGGGATCCAGCACCATCAGATTGCTCACATGTGCTTTCAGGACATCACGCACGCCGCTGCTTCCAGCTCTCTGTCAACATCTCTTTTATCACTACTTGATTAAACAAAGCATTTAAATCCTGATCCCTTATCATGTCTCAATCCTGAGACATGTCTGTGTGGCAGAATATTCAAACCAGCTCTTAGTGCCACTTGTTTCAAGGAGCACAGATGGGCCTCAGGTTAATTTTGGCTGTAATGTTTTGCTGAATCAGGATCTTCCACTGCAAAGGAGAACTTCCTAGGTACAGAGAGGGCAGTGCAAGGAGTCATCCCTTTCACTGCAGGAGACACAAACAAACACTCTTTCTGCAGGAGAAAATGTGTGTGGAAGGACCTCACAGCCTCCTCCTGAGCCTTCAAATCTACCTTGAATTGCTTAATAGGAGTGATGGCAGAGGGTGACTTGGGAGCTGGACGTCACCTAAGGGTCGAAGCCATGAGAGCCATGCAACTTTGGGAGAGATCTCAGTGTTTTCAAGGTATTTTCCATCCCTGTTGTTCATTCATCCGTCCATGCTGTGCTTTGGCCTCACTGCATCCACTCCTTGGATTTTTCCTGCCAGGTGGGGATGTATTCACCTCTGAGTTTCCCATCTAAAGCACTTGAACCACAGCTCAAGTCTCAACTGGTGGGTTGTGCCACAAACTCCTGAACCATGGAATGGTTTGGGATAGAACGGACCTTAGAGATCATATCTTTTCACCCTCCTGCCATGGGCAGGGACACCTTCCACTAGCCCAGGTTGCTTCAACTCTCATCCAACCTGGCCTTGGACACTTCCAGGGTTGGGGCAGCCACAGCTTCTCTGGGCAACCTGTGCCAGGGCCTCCCCACCCTCTGAGCAAACAGTTTCTTGCTAACCCTTCCTTCCATCAGTTTGAAGCCTCTCTGCTTGTCCTATCACTCGAGGCCCTTGTCAGAAGTCCCTCTCCCTCTTTTTTATAAGCTCCCTTTAATTATTGGAAGGTCACAATGAGGTCTCCCTTTCCAGGCTGAAAAATCCCTGCTTTTTCCACCTCTTTTCATAGGGGAGACACTGCAGCCCTCAGATCACCTTTGTGGCCTCCTCTGCGCCTGTTTCCCAGGACCTCTCCTTTTTTCCTCAGAGGAGCTTGGATGTGGCCCCAAACCCCCTCCCTGAGTGGGCTGTGTGGGCTGCATGAACAGCAGTGATCGATGGCTCTCCCAGCCAGCCCTGTTTTCCTTGGATCCCTGTGTACTTTCACCCAGAGCTCAGGGAGCTGCGGCTCTGGGCGCGTTTGACAGTGTGAAGGCAGAGTAACAGCCTGGCAGCCATGCCCCGCTGGGACGTCCTGTGCCTGCCGGCTGCTGGCTCCCGACCTCAGGGAGCTGCCATCCTGACCAGAGGTGATGCCTTCATTTCCAGGTGCTTCTGCTCCTTCAGCTATTTGCCTTCCGAAATCACTCTTTATTGCTACGTGTGAAAACCTCCACCACTGTGCAAAATTGCTGCGGATCAGATGGGAGCGGATCCCTGGTGCTGGTTTTCAATAGAATATTTCACAGCTCTCTGCTTGCTGGGAAACATCCATTTCTGCTCCAACCTGTGCTGACCTGCAGAAATCACAGCTTTCACAGCCTCCTGATGCAGAGCTTGGGCCCTGTAATGAAAGGTGCAGCTGCTCAGGTATTTAGGTTTGAAAGGCACTAATTTGGGGTCCCCTGTACCCCCACAGTGAGAGTTTTTGTCTGAGCAGTGCTCACATTTTAACTTGACGCCCTTTTCTCCAGGATGCTGCTTGTCTGTACCCTCTCCTTCCCTCCAAAGATCCCAAAAAAGAAATTCTTGGCTGTGAGGGTGGTGAGGCCCTGGCACAGGTTGCCCAGAGAAGCTGTGGCTGCCCCATTCCTGGAAGTGTCCCAGGCCAGGTTGGAGCAACCTGGGAGAGTGGAAGGTGTCCCTGCCCATGGCAGGAGTGTGGATTTAAATGATCTTTAAGGTCCCTTCCAACCCAAACCATTCCATGATTCTAAGAACTCTACAGTGCCTGGTTTATGCTGCAGTGTTGAAGAGCTGCCTTATTGCCATGTTACCTTTTTCTCTTGCACATGTTGGAAATTTTAGTTAGGGTAGGATTACACAGGTTCCCATTTCCATGATTTATCCACATTCAGATCACAGTCCTTGATCCCCATCAATGTTCCCATCAGGGTGTTGTGTTTCCTCTCTGGTTAGCAGTAAAATCACAGAATATCCTGAGCTGGAAAGGACCCACAAAGATCATTAAATTCAAGTCCTGCACAGGACACCCCAAGCAGTGATAGCACCGTGGTTGCTTTCTATTGACATGAAAAACAATGGTCATGGGAGGGAGGTTGGTGTTTCAGTGTTTGCTGAGGATGGAATAATAGAATCACAGACTCACAGAATGGTTTGATTTGGAAGGACCTTAAAAATATTTCCTTCCACCCCCTGCCATGGGCAGAACACCTTCCATAGACCAGGTTGCTCCAAGCCCCATCCAGCCTGGCCCTGGACACTTCCAGGGATGGGGAGTCCACACCATCTCTGGGCACCTCTGTGGTCTCCTTCATCACTCGTCGCTCCTGAGCTGGGCAATGTGTCACCTGCAGTCTCCCAGGATATTTCAAACTCCATTGCCTCAGTGCCCTCTGGTGCTTTGCCAACATTCCAGGCTGGGCTTTGCTGTTGGGGCGATCTCCTGAGCACAACGACCGCAGCAGACGAATCACACCCAGCCCCTTCCGTGAGCTCCTCAGCTCCTGCACAGGAATTGCCATTCCCACTTAGACCACCAGCTCATCAAACCCTCCTTCCTGCCTCCGGCGATAGCCAAAACCCGAGGCTCCCGAGGTTGCCTCCACAGCCCAGCCAGAGTGACTGCAAAGCTCTGGGTGTGCGGGTGGGAAAGCTCTTCCCTGGCTGCCGCCGGAGATCCACTTATGCGCTGGAGCATGAGATTTGATTACCTTTATTACAGGATCTTCACATGCAGAGCTGCAAATGTTCATGGTCATGCAATTATCCAGTCACAGCAGTTGACTCAGTGACCTTCTTTGGCAGTGAAGTCCGTAAATTGGCTTTACACAGCAGAGGGACCTCTGATTTCCTGCTCCTCCATTGAGCTTCATCTTCACCAAGTGACATCCAGTGACTTGTATTATACAGGGCAGGGGAAAATGGAAAGAGAGTTTCAAGCCTGTTGTTTCCTTCTCTTTTTTTTCATTGGAATAGCCTCAAACTCTTCCATTGTCTTTACAAAACATTTCTGGATTTTTGACCATTTTCTTTCCTGAAACAAGATAAACTTGTGTGGCTCTTCAGGTGTTCTGACACCCTGGAGCCAAGGTGAAGACCACCCATGAAATGTCCAACACATCCTTTGGCTTCTCTGGGCAAAGAGTTCAGGTATGGTTGGGAAAATACACAAATCATCATGGAATCCTAGAATGGTTTGAGTGGGAAGGGACCTTAAAGCCCATCCAGTTCCACCCCTGCCATAGGCAGGCACACCTTCCACTATCCCAGGTTGCTCCAAGCCCCGTCCAACCTGGTCTTGGACACTTCCAGGGATGGGTCAGCCACAGCTTCTCTGGGCAACCTGTGCCAGGGCCTCACCACCCTCACAGCCAAGAATTCCTTCATAATGTCCCATCTGACCCTGCCCTCTGACAGCGGGACACCATTCTCTCTTGTCCTGTCCCTCCAGGCCCTTGTCCAAAGTCCCTCTCCAGCTCTCCTGGAGCCCCTTTAGGCTCTGGAAGGGGCTCTGAGGTCTCCCTGGAGCCTTCTATTCTCCAGGTGAGCACCCCCAGCTATCCCAGCCTGGCTCCAGAGCAGAGGGGCTCCAGTCCTCAGAGCATCTCCGTGGCCTCCTGTGGACTCGCTCCATGTCCTTCTGATGCTGGGGGCCCCAGAGCTGGAGGCAGCTCTGCAGGTGGGGTCTCACCTGAGTGGGGCAGAGGGGCACAATCCCCCCCTCCCCTGCTTCCCATGCTGGGGGATCAACCCAGGACAGGATCATGGCTGTGTCATGTCCAGCTCTCACCCACCAGTACCCCCAAGTCCTTCTCCCTTGGGCTGCTCTGAATCCATTCTCCTCCCTGCCTGTTCTTGTGCTTGGGATTGCCCACACTGAAGTGCAGGACCTTGTACTTGGCCTTGTTGAACTTTGTGAGGTTCACATGGACCCACCTCTCCAGTCTGTCCAGGTCCCTCTGGATGGCAAAACACAAGAATTAAAGTCATTTTAAGGGGTGACACCACATGAGACCCAGCAGAGAAGCAAAGATGATGAGTTCACCCTTTTAAATTTCAGGGGAAATTCAAAGACAAGAAGAAAGTCAGGGCTTCAGGGTATAATTTGGCCAGAGCTCACATTTCTCTGTGAAAATGCACCAGGTATCACAAGAAACAGCAGAAACAGCTATTCAGGGAGAAGGAAAAAAACCCTACTTGTAGGGAAAACAATGCCACAAAATAACATTTAGCATCTCTTCAAGCACATGCTGCTGCAGCCTTGAGTGCAAGGAGCTGTAAAAGTGACTAAAGCAGGAGTCTCCGGCGCGGATTGCTCAAGTGAAAGGAAGCTGGGATGAAATGCCAGCCAGCCCCGTTGGTCCCTCACCCAGCACTGCTTAGAAATGCCTGATGCTTTCTGACTGCATAGCCAGGCCTGGAGTAATTACTCAGTTCCAGCATTTTCACTTTTAAAGTGAAAAAGAGGCTTCTTATCTTTGCATGAGTTACAACTTGGTCTCATTTTTTATGAGCAGACAGTGCTGGTGAAGGTCTTTGCTTCTGGTTTGCTCTGCTCCTGGTCCTGGTGGCCATGTGGGCACTGTCCTGCTCCACCACCTTTGAATTAAAGTACCTGGGGATTTGGCCACCACTGGGAATGAAACCATTTGGGGCACAGATAGTCACCCCTAATGCTGAACTGCTTGTTTGAGCTCAGATGGAATAACCTGGGAAACTCAGGAGTTCACATGGACAAGGGACCATTCCCAATGGACTGTCTGGAGGGATGTTTTGGAGACTGAGAAAGTTTAATAGCAGGAGCTGGGTGTCTGAGTGGTGGGTGATCCAAGTCAAGCTGAAGGCAAAAATGCTGCAAGAGCCTTTCCAAGGATCCTGGAAGGGCTGTTTGGCCCAGAGACCTGTGGTGTGTGACTTTTCCCTTACAGTGGTGCCCCAGACCAGACCAGGGAGTCTCCCAGGACTTCTCTAAATCCTCCTGGTCATAGTGGCATTGAACAAATTGCCTTTATTCCCTGACATAATCCCCCCCTTCATTTTTCCCCTCTTCAAGCCACAGGTCCAGCACCTCCCCAACCCTTCCCTGTGCCAAGTCCTGTGTGTGGGATACTGATGAAGCCACCACATCACCTTGGTTAATGCAGCCTTCCCTTCCTGGCCTCTGCTCATGTTCTGCTCGTGGAACCCCTCCTGCCTGCATCCCTTCTGCCCTTGCTGGCCATCCTACTTCCCTTCTGTCCTCCACATCTCCCTCCCTGCTTCCCAAGGACCTTTCCTGCTCTCTCCCAGCCCTTGCAGCACCATGGGTGGTGGGAGCTGAAGGACTGCCCTCCAAAACCTTGGGATACCCTACACCAGAGGGCACCCCCTGTTCCAGCTGAAAAGCAGAACTTTTTTTTGGGCAACAGCATCACTTTGCCTCTCTTTCACCTTTCCATGCAGCCCACGAGTCCTTCCCTCCTACCAGGCCACCCTTTCCCAAGGGGAATCACAGTCACCAGCCCCCATGATACTCTAAAACCTGGCAGTGCTAAGCCATTCCCTATTTTCCATCCCATTCACCTCCCCCCTCCTCTAATATTCAAGGAGCCATGGCTTAGGAGCCCCAGCTTAGCCCCACCTCCTCTAATAGCATAAGCCCTGGATGAATCCCCTTGATTTTAGGGCACAGGGTGTTGCTGGAATTCCTTGCCTTGTTCCAAGTGCTTGGGTCTTTTCTGTTATTTATGTGCTAGCTACTCAGGGCATAAGAAGATGTGTTATTACTGGGATTTTAGCATTTGCTATAGATAAGAAAGCAGGGATGCAGCAGAGGGGTCTATATCATACATCCTCAGGAGGCAAAAAATTGAGTAACAAGTTAAAGTCATCATGATAAAAAGCTCCCTTTGATAAAAAAAAAAAAAATCACAATTCTTACAGTTTGGAGTAGATATTCCCAGTACTGATCAGCTTGCTCTTCCTCCCATGCTTTGGAACAGTCACTGTATTTGTATTTGATGCTTTTTTGGGGGCCAGGTTAAAGGTCACAGCTTGGTCAGAGGTGGCAGAGAGGACAAATAATGGAGATGTAGAGCTGACAGGCATGTGGGGGTGGAAAATCCTGGAAGCGCTGGCTATGTTGGCTCTGATTTTATTTGGGTTTTGTCAGGCTAATTAGAAAGTGCTGCACACTCATACATTGGCAGATCCTAAACATTGTGGTGTTGGCTTGCTGGGTGAAATCAGTCTGGGACTGGAGGGAGGGGTGTGCATTGGGATACCCTGGAAAGATGGAGCAGGGTGGAAAAGGGATGCAGGATTGGGGATTTTCTTTGGCCATTTCCCTTTGTCCACAGTGAGGTGAATTCCTCACTCCTTCCTGCCTGTGGAAAGGGGATGAGCAGACTGGATGCACAAAAGGGAAGGAAAACAGATGAGGCATCCACAAGAAATGCTCTGGAGTGGGGGCATGGCAGTGGTCCCAGCAGGAAGCCATTTATTCTCAGGATACTCACAAAGGGGCTTTGCCCAAGACATGTTTAAGCAGCTTATGGCCATTAGACAAATGTTTAATCTGCAGAAAAGTGGGCCACCAGGCAGACAGGTGCTGGGATGCATTTTGAGCCACGGAGCAGCTGGGTCTGGGAAAGAGAGCAGTGGAGGGGACCCCAGGAACGGGGAAGCAGAGGAGTGCAGGACTGAGCAAGGGTTTGCACCTCAGGGCTTGGCACAGCAGCTGTGGCCACTGTAAATGGCATTGGGGTTTCTGTGGAAAGGTAAAAGGAGGCCCTGAAATCACCTGAGTGCAGCAGGGATGGGCAGAAAGAACCCCCAAAAGGCTGTCCCAAGTCTAGTGGCAGCTTTTCCAGCTGCAGGACCTGAACCAGGCAGGTGGAAGGTGGCTGGAATAAAACTCTCCAGATGTGCAGCCACCCTCAAAAGGCACGGAAAGTCAGACAGAAAATCAGCTCATTTCCGGCTCTGATCCCAGTTTGCCCTCAATAAAGCTGTGGATGGGCGTGCGAGGGGCACAGAGGAGGAATAACTTCAGTCTGCACTTCTCCAAGAAGCGAGGCTGGAGCTGGCATCCCCCGGGTGCGTGAGCAGCATTTCCCAGGCAGGTGCGGTTGTTTTGCAGATATCCAAGAGATGGCAGCCTTCCCTAAATCTTCTCCCGGGCTCTGACCACGAGGCACAGCTTCACCTTGATCGCTGACACCGCGGCTGGCGCAGCCTGTGGGACACATAGCTCCCAGGCTGCAGAGAGCTGCTAAAGCTGGGATTTTCCTAGTGCTGGTTCCTGCCTGGAGCAGCGATCATGGAGAAGGGATCTGGATTTTCTCTTGGTTGTACATCACCCTTTTGCTCCCGTGGTGTTCCTCACCATCCATGGTGCCTGCAGCAACTTCTGTGGGAGGGGGTGTCGGGGTTGGGAATCCAGAGGGAAGTGCAGGAGCCAGTAATACCCTGGTTTGTGGTCTCAGCTCTCTGTGATCTCTATTCTCAAATTGTCTTTCCTTGCAGAAGGACATAATGGTGGGAGGAGCTCTACCTCCCAGTGCCTTCGCTGTGTGACAGAGACACAAAATTCCAGTGTCCCCTCAACAGATCACAGAATGGTTTGGTTGGAAGGGACCTTAAAAACCATCTCGTTCCACCCCCTGCCATGGGCAGGGACACCTTCCACTATCCCAGGTTGCTCCAAGCCCTGTCCAGCCTGGCCTTGGACACTGCCAGGAGTGGGACAGCCACAGCTTCTCTGGGAAACCTGTGCCAGGGCCTCCCCACCCTTACAAGATTCCCACCTTCCTTCCCAGAGATTTTACTCTGCCTCAGTTTTCATTTCAGGAGCTCATCAGGATTGGAAATTACATTCCCTTCATGCACCCATCTTGTACATCTCTGTTCTCCAGGCTTTGTCTTTGGAAGCAGAAGATGGGCACACAAATATAAATCCCATTCTTTTCCAAGCATCCCTTTTATCAGTTCGCCCTTCTCCCCACATTATATTTGTAGCCTTTGGAAAACAACAGAGGATAAACAACAAATACAAACCAACACTCTCAGGTCTGTTCCCCCATCTCTGTTTCCCTGAGCCCACCAGTCCTAGAGAAATAAGTAACACAGTGTATTCCTGGCTCTGTTCCTGTGGCCTTGGACACACTGGAGATGTTTATTCCAGTCCATTAAACAGTGCCAGGGCCTGTTTGCTAGGCCTGAGGCCAACTGGCACTACCTGGCCATGTCCAGACTATCACTGGTGTGTGAGCAACCCCCCATCCCTCCACCATCCCTGTTCCTTACTGGTTTGGACAACAGCTTTGCTCTCCCCATCCAGCACTTGGATTGACACCTGCATCCAGGTTAGACCTTCAATAGTCTCTGTTGATCCCTGTTGACCCCAACCTCCCTAAAAGATGAAATTGTCACTATCCACAGTGTATTCTCTGTTTCTCTCAGATGAAACTCTGGTGATCCATTTTTAATTTTAGTTTTTAAATCATTTCCCTTTGCTGTGCATTAAAACTGAGCAAACCATGATTTCCTTCCTCTCAAAAAGAGACAGGGGAGCCCTTTCCTCTGGGCTTAGGATAACTCCCTGTGTCTTGGAGGTGACATTGGAGTCCACAGCTGAGGACAGTGATGGGAATGGAAGGAAAAAATGGCCTCAAATATCTGCAGGAGACAATTCCCTGAGCCATGGTGAGCTCTTCTCCACGAAACTCATCCTGTCTCCACCAGGACTGAGGTGTAGTGGCACCACAGTCCCTGCAGCAGGGATTTCCAACTGCTCCTCTTGGAGATACTACTGGAAAGGCAGGGAATCAGTGATGAATGAGATGAATGAGATCAGCAAGGCATAGAAGCTGATTTGGGTTGGTTTATGCTTTGTTTTCCAAGAAAATGGTGAGCAAAGAAGAGCCCTAGATCATGGAATCAGAGACTGGTTTGGGTTGGAAGGGACCTTAAAAATCATCTGGTTCCACCCCCTGCCATGGGCAGGGACACTTCCCACTGTCCCAGGTTGCTCCAAGCCCTGTCCAACCTGGCCTTGGACACTTCCAGGGATGGGGCAGCCACAGCTTCTCTGGGCACCCTGTGCCAGCTGAAGCTCTGCTCTCACCAGGGGTCATGGATCACTTCCACATTCACCAGATTTTTCTCCTCCATGTGTCTCCAGTAGCGCCCAGAGGTTCTACCTCAGTTGAGAAGGAGCAGCTGGAGGGCAAATTCCCCATGCTGTGTCCTTGGGAAGAGTCTCCTTGTCACTCAACATGAATTCCATGGGCTATTTACCCCATTAGGCCAACTCCAAAACAGGGGTGAATGACCCAAACCAGATGAAGGGACAAAACTCAAATCCTTCTGGGGACAACACAATTACTGGTGGCAATTTGCAGATTCAGAAGCCACAGCACAGTTTTTAGGCTGCACCAGCCCTGGCTGGGGCCAATCTGTTATCTGAAATGTGACAGATTGTGCCTCTCTCCTCCTGCTTCACTCTCCAGCAGCTCAATCCCAAGGATTCTGTGCCTTCCAAGTGTTCCTGTGGCACCCCACGGAGCTGCTCACAGAGCCGTGGTTGTTCCCAAAATATTGGCAGTGCAGGGAGGTGAGGATTGGAGCTCCTCTGCTCTGGAGCCAGGCTGGGAGAGCTGGGGGTGCTCACCTGGAGAAGAGAAGGCTCCAGGGAGACCTCAGAGTCCCTTCCAGTGCCCTAAAGGAGCTCCAGGAGAGCTGGAGAGGGACTTGGGACAAGGGATGGAGGGACAGGACAAGAGGGAATGGCTTCACCTGATAGAATTTACATTGACTGGATCACCTCCCTAAATGAGAACTTATCTGGCAAGACTGACCAGGTGTTTCCTGCTCCTCTGCTCACAACTTTTTGGAAGACAATGAACTGCAGAGCACATTTCAGGGTGAGAACTGGTCTTTTTTATTGAAAGGGTCAAACTCCACCTTCATCAAGAAAAAAAACAAAGGAAGAAGAAACCAAGAAATAAAGGTTCTTCCAAACAAGAAGAAACTACTGCAAATATCTGTTTTCCTCTTCCTCACTACTTCCTTTTCCTGTGTGTCAGGCAGCAGTGCATCCTCCCACAGTCCTCAGTGTGCTCCTCCCTCTCTCCTTTGCCACAGGTCCTGGAGCAATGCCCTCTGCAGCTCCTTCTGGGCTGGCTCTTGGCTGTGGAAAGAAGGAAAGATCCACATCTACATTGACTAATTCCTCATGGTCACCAGCATGGTGCAGTGACCATGATGGGACCCAGTTCCCATGGAGACCCCCAGGTGCTGGATGTCTAAATTCAGGATGGGGTGATTCTGGAACTGAATTCCACTCCAGAAGTCTTGTGAGCCAAACCCCCCATCATTCTCCCTGCAAGACACACCCACACCTACTTCCCTGGAAAACTCTTTTCTTCATGGAATCATAGAATGCTTTGGGTTGGAAGGGACCTTAAATCTCAACCAGTTCCAACCTCCCTGCCATGGGCAGGGACACCTTCTAATAGATCAGGTTGCTCCAACCTGGTTTTGTACACTTCCTTGAGAACTTTCACCTTAATTCCTTTATGGTTCACTGTTATCTCTGATTTGCTGGTCCACACAATTTTCTACCTTACCTGGGGTGGCCATCAAGGCCATTAGGAAAACAGCAAAGACAACATAGATGATCCTCATGGCTGGGTGTCCACCAGGATCACGGCAGCTCTGGGATTCAGCCTTGCAGGGAGACCTTGGATCAGTTGCTCAGAAAAAGGCAGGAGACCCTGATATTTATAGACATTTCCTGACAGAGAGGACAGTGCTAGGGAGGAGCGTGGTGCCCAAGGACACAGTGTTTGCTGCTTAATGGGACCTTGTGTCACTCCAACCCAGTGACCATCTGACAATGAGCCGTCCACTCTGTGCCTGTTTGGCTCTTTGAAGGCCTCTCCGGCAGCTGTGCAGGTGCCTCTCCCATGGGAGCTGGGCTCTTCTGGGTCTGGCTGCCAAAACTTTTAGCCCAGGCAATTGGGTCTGTCCCCCTGGGCAGGGGGCTTGGTGTTGGCTTGCAGGAATGGTTGTGGCAGGAGTGTTAAAGTGTTAAAGTGTTAAAGCAGTGAGATTGAGACCTCTTTTTGTCCCTTTCCAAAACAGAGACCTGAAAGGACTGGTACTACCCTAGGCAATCCCACCCTGGGCATTCCCAACTGCCTGTCAAGATCCAGACCCTGTACTATGGTCCCAAATGCTATGGCAATGGACATGCAAGTTGTTCTAAAGCTGGAATGTCTTTCCTGTACAAAAAAAAAAAAAAAGCAACCCTCTGGCTGCCTCCAGGTAAATTTTACACATAAATTAAGAGAATATAGCAAAGTACCAAGGGCAGAGATGATCAGAGTGGCTCATGCCTCTACTTCCCACCCAAAGTGTCCTTCACCACAGGCTGGGAAGAATCACAGGATCACAGAATGGGTTGGGTTGGAAGGAACCTTAAAGCTCATCTCTTTCCAAGCTCTTGCCTCGAGGCAGTTTTCACTAGAGCAAGTTACTGGCAGAAGAAGAAGTCTTGGCATTTACATTTATATCAGGTTGTGATTGATGTGTTCCTTCCCTCATTTCCCTCTCCTTTGTGGAGAAGCAAAGAAATTCCTCAGCACCTCCAGTCCAAGAAGAGACTGAACCCAAGCAGAGGGCACTGTAGGTTGTGTCCCCGGCAAGGAATGAATGTTTGAGCCTGAACAATACTGGCACTGCACGATGCCATTCCCTCTGGAATGGCCTGACAGCAGGCTGGGGCTGCCTGCCCTGGAGGGAAAAAACTGGGAAAGCTCTTGTTCCAAGTGTGTCCATGTGAAGGGAGTAGGAACAAGGGCGTCCCTGCCACTTTGACCTTTACATCCAGCTGGATATCACATCTCCAAGTTGCACAACAGATCCCAGGCCCTGTGGATTTGCAGCTGTTCTCTCTCTGCACTGCCTCCTTTGCATTGCAAGGTAAAAGCAGGAGAGAAGCAGAGGAGAAGAAAAAGCAGAGGATTCAACTGCCCCAAATTTTCCCAATACACCACTCTAGCTGTCCTCTCTCCAGAAGGGAAATGATCCTTTGGTGCCTATAACTCTTCTGGCTCCTGACTCCTCTACAAATTCCAGCTGGCTCCGAGGTGGACCTGCCACTGGATGAGGCTGAGCCCATCAGTGACAGTGGCAGCACCTCTGGGATAACAGGGGTAAGAAAAGGGGGAAAAAATGCAAAACAGCACCTGGAGAGAGGAGTGAGAATATGCGAGAGCAGCCTGCACCAAGGTCAGTGCAGAAGGAGGGGCAGGAGCTGCTCCAGGTGCCAGGGCACAGATTCCCAGCCCAGGGGGCAGCCCATGGAAAGGCAGCTGTGCCCCTGCAGCCCATGGGGGTCCAGGGGGATGCAGAGATCCATCTGCAGCCTTGGAAACCCCACTCTGGAGCAGGGGGATGCCTGATGGAGGCTGTGACACCGTGGGGAACCCACACTGGAGCAGGGTCCTGGCAGGACCTGTGTCCTGTGGAGAGAGGAGCCCACATTGGAGCAGGGTCCTGGCAGGACCTGTGACTCTATGGGGGACCCATATGAAGCAGCCTATTCCTGAGGGATTGACCCCAGGGAAAGGGATCCATGATGGATCAGGGGAAGAGTGTGAGGAGTCTGAGGAAGGAGGAAGTAGCAGAGACAATGTGTGAGGAACTGACCACAGCCCCCATTCCCCTGCTGAGGGCAGGAGGGAGAGAATCTGAGAGTGATGCTCAGCTTGGGAAGAAGTAGGGGGCAGGGAGAGAGGTATTTTAACATTTGTTTTCTTTCCTCATTTTCCTCCCCTGACTTCCATTTTCAATAAATTGGATTCATTTCCCCAAGCTGAGTCTGCTTTGCCCATGGTGGTAATTCCTGAGGGATCTCTCCCTGTCCAATCCATCGCATGGGCTCTGTGAGGGCCCTGTTGCTTCTGTTCCCCACCTCTGTGGATTTGCTTAAATTTTCATGGAAAGAGGGCTGTCTTATGCTTGGAGGAGACATTGCTGAGCCACAGACATTTGTAAAGACATCTGCAGGAAATCTGTGATCTGAAAATGCAGCAAGGAGCTAAAAGATTCCCTGTTGTCTCCAGAGGGCTGTGTAAGGGTCATGGAGAAGTCAAGAGGAAAAACAGCACCTTATTCCCAAATCCCCACCCTGTCAGACCACTGGCTTGGATGTTCAGGCTTTTTTGGTGCTGCTGAGCCTTTGGGCTGGGCTTGGGAAACCTACTTGAATGCTTTAATGGGACCATGGGGACCCCAGTAACCACACTCACACACACCAGAGTTACATCTCCTTTTTTTCTGTGTTTTATTTATTGAGAGGAGGGGATGACAATTGGGTCAGATGGTTGGGAATCTGTTGCCAAAGCCACCTCAGTGCCTCCTCTTCTCCAGGTGCTCTCTTTCAGCTCCTATTTCCCCTTCCAGGTGGTTGGGATGCAGCACGAGGCCTTGCAGTCAGCGGAGGTGTATCTCAGGTCGCTCAGGCGGCACTTCTGGGCGCAGTACCCCACACCAGCACAGCTCTTCAGTACCTTCCCGTAGCCTGGAAGAGGGGAGGGAGAGTTGTTCCTAATTTCTGTTCCCCATTTCCCCATCTCTTTCCCATTTCCTTGCCCCGCTCACTTGCAGTGCTCAGCAGGATCAGACCCTGCCCATAGGGAGGTCCTGCTCCATCCCCCACATGTCCGGTACTCCTGCCCAAGCCCAGCCACAAAGCTGGAAGGGACCTTGAAGGTCACAATTTTGAGTGGCTCCTTCTGCACTTCCCTCCCCTCATCTGATGAATGCAGTTTGAGAAAAGATCCATCTGCTCCAAGGAGAGCAGATCCATTTCCCTCCTGAGACACCCTGAAATCAAAGTCCCTAAAGATGTTCCCATGTCCACAAGGGTATTTCCTTGTCTTGCACCTCTCCTTAAAGGGTCAGGGTTCTCAGAGCCAAGCAGCAAAAGCCACATCAAGGATGCTGCAAAGGTCTTACAATTGGCCCCACAGCAGCCTCACACCAAATATTCACCATTAAAAGGTTAAAAGTGGGTCAAGTGAAAGAATTGCCCCAGGTGGGTGAGAATTGATATCTGAGGGGGGTTTCTAATGCCTGTTTGGGAACTCTCAGCCCCAAATCAACTGTTTATTCCTGTAGAGGGACCAGAGACTTGAGAGTCTCAGAAACAGTGAGTAGCAGCAATACTGATGTCACATCAATAAATCAAACACGGAATCGTGGAGTGGTTTAGGTTGGAAGGGACCTTAAAGACCAACCAGTTCCACCCCCTGCCATGGGCAGGGACACCTTCCACTATCCCAGGTTGCTCCAAGCCCCAATCCAACCTAGTCCTGGACACTGCCAGGGATGGGGCAGCCACAGCTTCTCAGGGAGGGCCTCAGCCAGGGCCTCACCACCCTCACAGGGAAGAGTTTCTTCCTAATATCCAAACTAAATTTACTCTTTTCCAGCTTAAAACCATTAAACACACCCAAGTCTGAGCCTTGGCAGAGACACTGAGTTGCCAAAAGAGTCTCCTCCAGCACTATAAAACTCCCTGAGTCCCCAGGAGAAGTGGCCATGTCCAGACTCTTGTTTGGAATTGTCTATCCTGGGCTCACTCCCCAACTGGATACTGAAACTTTAACTTCAATTATTCCCATACAAATCCTCCTGAGGTAGTTTTCATGTTATTGTCCCTTGAAAGAAGTCATTGAAGCACTTGCCCATGTTATAGCAGCCACCTCAGGGGGTAAGAACTGAGCTAAAGTTACTTCAGAAGGACCCCAACTTTTATAAAGCTCATCCCACCCCATTTTCCATCTTACCTGGAGTGGCCAGGGAGAAGAGGAGGAAAAGAGTGAAGACAAGGTAGAGGAACTTCATGGCTGGAGTTGAGTTGGGATCTCTGCAAGGCTGGAGAGAGGAGAGCCGGAGGTGTTGGAGGGAGCAGGTGATGTACAGGCAGCCTGGAGCTGCTGGTTTTTATAGATCCTTTCCCTGTGGAGCAGAGGATGCTGGGGAGACACGGGAATTCATCCAGGTCGTGCTGCTTGGGGCTGGACGTGCAGTGATGGCACAAGAACTGCCCAACTGTGCTGGCAGCCATCTCCTGCCCAGATATTGCCCAACATCAGATAGGATCCCAGCACTGATGGGAACACAAAGGAATAGGGGCTGTCCATATCTGAGTCCTTAGGACGGGGCTGGTGGGTCAGAGGGACCTGATGGGGATCTGTGGGTGCAACAATGAGGGGAGAACAAGATCAGTATCACAGGGTTCCAGCCCTTTCCCAGCCCCTGGCAGGGATGCAGCAGGATGCAACAGGGCCACAATGCACTGATAACTCTGCCTCCATTGTCCAGGCTGATCACCAGGTGGGACTGATGGCCTGGAAAGGATCCCTGTTCCCATCTCTGAACCGTGTCTGCAAAATCCCTCTGATAAATTCAGCAAACACCGCGCTCAGGGAGGCCCCTTTGGTTGTCCCCTCTGATGGATGGGTGGGAGCTCTGGGGCTGGCAGCTCCCAGGGGCCTGGAGGAGACACTTTGAACATCACCTCGTCCTCACAGACCTCCAGACAGTCCTGGGCTTTCAAACAAGAGCCGGGCTCTGCGAGGGAGCTTTTCCAACCCCAGCTCACTGGGCTGTTTAATAACTTGATAAACAGCCAGGAAAAGAAAGAGGCTGAAGGGACAAGAAGCTGCTGCAGAATTACCCAATATCATCAAACCTAAATCCTCAAAGGGCAGCAGATGAATCGTACAACACAGCAGGGCAGCAAAATGACAGATGCTGAAATCGGCGAGAATTTGGAAAAATATAGAATCCCTGTACAAATGGTAGGTCTGAACTACCTAAAGCCAGGTAGGAAGGAGGTTTGGGAGTCCTGAATCTCCCTGTGGGGTGTGCACTGCTCATCTCCTCGTTCTTTGGTAGGGAAAGAAGAGGTTAAAAGAAAGGTAGAGGATCTGGGGACTTGTTTCCATAAAATTAAATACACTGGCACTCATCAGCTCAGGGGAGAAACACTTAATTGAGGTGTATTACAAGCTGCAAACATTTTAGAGGCCTTAGGAGGACAGAACTACAGTTCTTCCATTTTCATAATCCAAGAAATAGGTGGGATGTGAAGGCAAATAATATATTTATCATAAAAGTAAAAAAAAAAAGTCCCCTTTCACATTGAGCACAGCTGAAATGTGGAACCTGAACAAGAAATGCAAGAAGTCAAAATGCACTGCAAGGACAAATGTATTGAAAAAGCAATTTATAAATCAATGTAGCAGGTGCAAGTTTAAAAATGAGGTATAAAACCTTCTTGAGGGATTTGCCAAAGTTCATGTCACTGACTTCTTGTCCTGGCCACCAAGGGCAGAGCACTCCTACCCACTGGATCCCCTTTTCTGGATTTGAGAGCTGCCATGATTTCCGTGTCATCTCTTTCCCGATCATCACTATTCCACTCAATTTTTTTTTTCCTGGCTTAATTACAGAATCACAGAATCACTTAGGTTGGAAAAGACTTTTAAGATTGAATCCAACCACTCCCCAGCACTGCCAAGACCACCACTGACCCATGTCCCCAAGTGCCACATCCACACAGCTTTTAAATCCCTGCAAGGTTGGGGACTCCACCAGATCCCTGGGCAGCTGTGCCAGTGCCTGACCACCCTTTGGGTGAAGAAATTGTTCCCAATATCCAATCTAAACCTCTCTTAATGCAGCTTGAGGCCATTCCCTCTCATCCTGTCCCTGTTCCCTGGGAGCAGAGCCCGACCCCCCTGGCTGCCCCCTCCTGTCAGGGAGTTGTGCAGAGCCAGAAGGTCCCCCCCAAGCCTCCTTTGCTCCAGGCTGAGCCCCCCCAGCTCCCTCAGCTGCTCCTGGTGCTCCAGCCCCTTCCCAGCTCTGTTCCCTGCCCTGGACATGCTGCAGCCCCTCAAGGTCTCTCTTGTCAGGAGGGACCCAGAGCTGCCCCAGCACTGGAGGTGCCCCAGCAGTGCCAGCACAGGGGATGGGCACTGCCCTGGCCCTGCTTTGTGACCTGGAGCGATTTCTGAGCTCCCCTGAGCCCCTTCCCTGCTTCTCTGGAGCGTGGAGCACACGACTGGATGGATGCACTTTCCAGGGGCGGTGCTGTGCCGTGGGTACATCCTGTGTTTTCTGAACTCAGCTTTTGTTTGCACTCACAGGACAATTGGTGCTGCCTTCCCAACACCCTGACTCGGCTCTTTGGTGCCTGCCTGTGATCTACTGCCACACAAATCTTCTCTGCAGAACTGCCCACAGCCAGAAACTCCTTGTTCTGCATTCTCCAGCTCATTATCCGTGTCTGTATAGACAAGGTAGATTTCCCCCTTAATTAATTATATTTTTGGCATTATCTTTTTAACACAAGAAAATCTACTGGAATGCTAATCCTGTCCCCTAATGCTTTGCAGACCCTTTCATCTTCTTATTTGTGAATTTTGTGAGCATTCTGACCAAAAAAACATGAAAATTATTAGGCAGGATAGCACTGGAATCACAACCCATTCCAGATCAGATGTGGTGTGGCAATTAATTTCCTTGGCTTCATTCACACATTTGCCTACATCCCTTTCAATCAGCAGCATGATCCTTTTTGAAAGATTTCAGACAAAATACCCAAATAGGCCTTGAGTCAAATCAATGTGATGAAAACCAGGCCAAGTGCAGGGCCCTTCCTGTGGGTTGGACCTGCCCCTGGGATCAATCCAGCCTGGGGATGAACAGATGGATCCTCAGAAAGTTTGCAGATCAAACCTGCTGGAGGACAGGAAGGTTCTACAGAGGGATCAGGACAGGTTGGATCCATGGGCAAAGACCAATGGTGTGAGGTTCAGCAAGGCCAAGTGCCAGGTCCTGCACTTGCTCACAACATTCCCTGCAGCTCCACAGGCTGGGGAAGAGCAGCTGGAAAGATGGAAAAGGCCCTGGGGATGCTGTGACAGCAGCTGGACATGAGCCAGGTGTGCCCAGGTGGCCAAGAGGCCGATGGCCTCTGGGCTGTCCCAGCAATGTTGTGTCCAGCAGGGCCAGGGCAGTGCCCATCCCCTGTGCTGGCACTGCTGGGGCACCTCCAGTGCTGGGGCAGCTCTGGGCCCCTCCTTAGAGAGACCTTGAGGGGCTGGAGCGTGTCCAGGGAAGGGAACGGACCCCCAGGAGCAGCTGAGGGAGCTGGGGAGCCTCAGCCTGGAGCAAAGGAGGCTCAGGGGGGACCTTCTGGCTCTGCACAACAAGACGAGGCAGCCAGGAAGGGGTTGGGCTTTGCTCCCACGGAACAAGGGGCAGGATGAGAGGAAATGCTCCTCAAGCTGCATCAAGGGAGGTTTAGGTTGGATATTAGGGAAAGTTTCTTCACTGAAAAGGTGATCAGGCATTGGAAGGGGCTGCCCAGGGCAGTGGTGGCATCCCCATCCCTTTAAGAGTTCCAAAGGCACGTGGATAGGACACTTGGGGATATGGTTTAGTGGTGAATACGGTGGTGCCAGGTTAACAACTGCACTCGATCACCTCAGAGGTATTCTCCAACCTTAATGATTCTGTGATTCCATAAGAAGGATGGGCACCTGTTGGACTGAGTCTAGAGGAGAACCACTGAATTGATCACAGCCCTGGAGCTTCTCTGCTCTGGAGCCAGGCTGGGAGAGCTGAGGGTGTTCACCTGGAGAAGAGAAGGCTCCAGGGAGACCTCAGAGCCCCTTCCAGTGCCCTAAAGGAGCTCCAGGAGAGCTGGAGAGGGACTTGGGACAAGGGCCTGGAGGGACAGGACAAGGGGGAATGTCCTTAAGCTGAAGGAGGGAAGAATTAGATTGGGTATTAAGAAGGAATTCTTCCCAATGAGGGTGGGGAGGCCCTGGCACAGGTTGCCCAGAGAAGCTGTGGCTGCCCCATCCCTGGCAGTGTCCGAGGCCAGGTTGGATGTGGCTTGGAGCAACCTGGGATAGTGGAAGGTGTCCCTGCCCATGGCAGGGGGTGGAACTGGATGAGCTTTAAAGTCACTTCCAACCCAAACCACTCTGTGACTCTATTCCATGAGCCACAGTGGAAGAACCCTGGTCAGGGATGGATGCTCCATAAAACCATTCCTATCCTGGATCTGCTGCCCCACTGTGCCCATTGTGCCCAGAGCTTATCAGGAACACTCCCAGATGGGATTGCTGCCCCTTTGGGAGCAGCTGGTTCTGGCACAGCCGTGCCCAGCAGCCGGATCTGGAGCAGGGGAACGGCCCCCCCGTGCCCATGGAGCACGGGCCCAGCTGCCAGGTGCCTTTGTGAGCCGGGCCAGCGGGTCGGGGTGACACTGCACAGGCTGCAGAGCAAACAGCAGCTCCTGGGGATGCCTTTGCCCAGGTTTCTCCTCTGGCCATGCTGCTCGTGGCAGCAGTCCCTCTATAAAACCTCCGCCCTGGCCGCCTCGGACAGGCCTTGCTGCCTCTGTGCCAAGATCCCCGCTGGCCTCCAGCCATGAGGGTGCTCTGCGTGGTCTTTGCCGTGCTCCTGCTTCTCTCCCTGGCCAGCCCAGGTAAGACAGGAACGTGTGGAGGTGGAGGAAGCAGGGGCACCTCTCTCCTTTCCAGTCTCTGGGCCTCGGGGTGAGGGAGGGGGTTCATCTCAGTGGCACTGGGGTTCCCTGCAAGCAACTCTGGCTGGTGATTTACCCAGCTCAGCAGGCACAGTGGATTTGGGGTCAGATCCAGCATGTGTAGAGAGAGGGATGGTTTGTAAGCATCCAGTTGTCCCCCAGCTCAATAGCGACAGAAAAAATATGTCCCGTCCTACGTGGGTCCAACCCCAGAGGTACCCAGTGCATCAGTGCCACCCTGGATCCAGCAAGGAGACAACTCCTGGGGCTCTGCCCTCCTACATATCCACGATTTTCTCTCTAACCCCGCTCTGTGTGCCTCCCATTGCAGGGTATGGGCAGCCCAAGGGTTTTTGTGACGGGTACTGCTCCCACGCGTGCGATGAGACCGAGGAGTGGTCCTTCAGCCCGTCCTGTGAGGAGCTGCACTGCTGCATCCCCTCTCCCAAAAAGGGGAAATGACTGTGGGGGAGTCCGGCCCCGGAGGAAGAGCAGCAGCACTCGCGGAGCTCCCGGCGCCGTCCCCAGGGTGTGACCCAGGCGGTGCTCAGCGCTTTGAAGTAAAGATGGGCAGATCAGATGAGTTCTGTGTGCTGTGAGCTTCATTCGCCTCCCGGGAGGGGACAGCCAGCAGAGCCTGGCAGCCCCAGATGTTTCTGACAGCTCCAGACCCCTGATAGCGAAATTCCATGCAGGAAAAGCAAAGGCTTTGGGATTTTCGGAGCGGAGTGGTGGCAAAGGCTGGGAGAAGGCTGATTGCCTAATATTGTGCCTCCTTTATTTGTAGGGGACACAACAGCCCCGTCAGTCCCATTCAGCTCCTACACTGGGGTTCTCAGTCCCATGGAGAGGCAGAAACCAGAGACAAACAGCCACCACCTTCCCCCTGCACCCCAAAATCCCATTCCCGGGGTCCCCACAGAGCAACCAGTGCAGCCACTGAGGTTTTGGGGTATCCTGTGATTGTCCAGGACACCCTCATCAAGTGACAGCACAGTCTGTGACCAGATTATTCCATTGGGGGTCACCAGTAACAGGAGAACAGCTGAGGATTTCTTCAGTGTCCCCTTCCCTACTCCCTGCACTGTGGGATAACCCATTCACTCCAGGTGTTCTGCAAGGGGACATGGGCTGTTCTGCTGTGGGGAGGCTCAGAGCACTCCACAAACACTCCAGCAATACTGGAGGGTGATAGATTTGTGTCCTACAGGACAGAAATCAGCTCTGTTTCCCTGAAACCCTCCAGGAAACAGAGGAACTTTCCAGCCATGGGGCCCTGCAAACACAAGAAAAGGCTTTGCCCTGGTATTTGTGGGACTGGAGGATGCTGCAAGAGAGGAGAGGGGGTACAGACTTCTCTCTCTTCTGGGATGACTCCCAATTTCTGCAGGAGGCAGGGCTGTGTCTCCTCTCCTAAGCAGCTTCCTCTGTGGCCAGCAGAGATCTTGGCACTACAGCCATGGAGATGAAGGGAAAAGTAAATTCTCCCTAAGGATAATTTATGTATTTGTCCAAAACTCCCATTTTCCAGGACACACGGGGCCTGCTGGTGTGTCTGAACGTGCAACAGGAGGTTCTCCAAGGGTTTTGTGGCCACCCTGTTCTGAATGACTCTCCCAGGCAATTTTGGGGCAGACAGAAAGAGAAGAATAACAGGGGGGAAAAAAGGAGCAGGTTTTAGCTCTTTTATTTTATCCTTGGGATAAAATTTTTATCCTTGGGATAAACGTGAAATGTGATAACTTTATCAGTTTAAAGACTGACCAGGGATACCAGAAACCTGCTAAGGCTGTGGGATTTCTTAGGATATAGACAGGAGGACTGAGTCTTTTCCTAAAGTGGGTGAGATGCTGAGTGTGAGGGGGTTAACATCCAGTTTGCAAAGGCTGAGCAGCAGGGAAATACCACATTTGATCCAGGATGGCACAGACTTTGTCCACCTGAACCCAGACAAGAGGACAAGCAACACGGAAAATTCACCTAAAGCAGCCCTGAGCTGGTGACACCTCACAGACACACAAGGTTGAAAGTTTGATTAAAGGACAAAAATTACAAAAGGAAACACTGAACAAAAATAAAAACCTCCTTTGCTGATTTTTCTCAGGGAGTGGAAAGGCCACTGCTTTTGCACTTAATTTCAATAAGGAAGTTATATAAAAATGGATAAATTTTTAAAAAAGGAGACAAAGGGTACAGCTTAAAGAGTGAAATGCTTGCAAACAGATCCTTTGCAAGCACTGAGGGGGCTGGTAAGGCCACTGTGAGGGAGACTCAGAGAAAATGTATGACAGCTATTAAAAAAAAAGCCCTGAGAAAGAGCAAAAGGAAAAGGTCACAGCAGAACAGTGGGATAAGGGATAAGGGAGGTTGTTAGAAAGGAAAAGCTGAAATTATGTCCAAACATGGAAAATAGAAAAGATAATAAACTGGGCCTGATAAAGTATAGAACACAATAAGGCAGCACAGCAGAGAATTGCAGAAAGAGCTTGGAAAACCAGAGGAAACCTCTTCAAATATGTCTTTTTTTCTTTTTCCAAACACATCAGGAACGTGAAGCCTGACAAAGAGTGTAGTCAGAGCACTAAGGTTGATAAAAGATAAGGCCATTCCATGGAAGTGAAATTAAACATTTGCACCTGTGCTCACCTGGCAAGAAAAAAGTGGAGGCCTTGATGCTGAACCCTTCTTTGTGGGGACTCATCAAGGAACTTATCTGAAATGTAAAGGCACTGGAAGAGAGGAAATGAGCAGCAAAAAATCACCAGGACCCAGATCTCTGCCCACAAAAATAAGTCTGAAGGGAATTCAACAATGAAACAGCCACACTTTTGACTGTAGTGTGTGATCTCTGCAGCCTGGAGGAGAAAAGGCTCCATGAAAAGCTCAGAGCCCCTTCCAGAGCCTAAAGGGGCTCCAGGAGAGCTGGAGAGGGACTTGGGACAAGGGATGGAGGGACAGGACACATGGAATGGCTTCCCACTGCCAGAGGGCAGGGTTAGATGGGATATTGGGAAGGAATTGTTCCCTGGGAGGGTGGGGAGGCCCTGGCACAGGTTGCCCAGAGAAGCTGTGCCTGCCCCATCCCTGGAAGTGTCCAAAACCAGGCTGGACAGGGTTTGGAGCAACCTGGGATAGTGGAACGTGTTGGAAGGGTTGGAAGAAATTATCATTAAGGTCCCTTCCAACCCAAACCTTTCCATGATTCCATGGTCTATTGCTTAAGAAAGTTTTGCTGTGCAAAGATGGGAGATGCTCCTTTTATGTGGAAAAAAAAGAAATCTTAAAGTGTCCTTTGGGATTGCAAGCCAGGATTGGACCAGTTTTAAATACAATAACATGAGGGAAAAAAAAGGAAAATCCTGTTCTGAAAGCAGAGGACAGGGCCCAGCACTCTGAGGCTGAGACGCAGGAGAGGGGGTTAAGAGGAGAACTTGGGGGGGGTCACTGGTGGGGCTATAACAGGAAATTTGCCATTAAAAAATCTGGAAAAGGGGTTGAGTGGAAAGATGGTAAAATTTGTTACTAATGCTGCATTGTTGAGGGTAATAAAGATGAGGGCTGAGGAAGGACCTCACTGGTTTGGGGGTGTGACTCCTCACCTGGCTGCTGAAATCCAGTGCAGGCAGATGTTGTGAGGAAAAATCCAGCTCATTTTTGATGCCAAGTGCTCCATGTTGGTTATTTGATTGCCAGGTGGAGACTGGGAATGCAGGAGCAACAGAGAACAGGGAGCAGCATCATTACACTGAGCTGCTTGATAAACCTGGGGAATTTCAGCCAGATATTTTGGGATTCTGTATTTGGTTGTTTTTTTGTTTTTTTTTTTAATATTTATTTATTTCCCCATGTGTTTACTGTTCCCATGACAGTGAAAGAAGAAGGAAGAGCTGCAGGCACCTTGTGACCACTCAGAGAGTGAAACCTGGGATCTGGGGAGCCTTCAGCCTCCCTCTCACTGAGGAAAAAGCTGGGAAAAGCCCTGCTGGACCATTTTCTTTGCTATTTACACCAACTGCACTCAGCCAGGAAGGTCCCAATGTATAAAAAGAGGCAGTGCAGGCTCTGCCCTGCTCCCTGTCTGAGGCTGTGGGTGGGTGGGAGTGAGAGGGAAGCAGATGGGCACATTAACAGGAATCACTGGGCCAGACATTCCCATCCTGCCTGGCATTCCTCTCCCTCCCAGGGCAGATGCACTGCCTGTCACTACAAGGAAAGACAGATCTTGAAAATCTATAGCACCAGGCAATATGGTAACTCCAGATTTGTGGAGAAAGTGGCGTTTTTTGCTGCTCTGTGTGGCTGGTTTCTTTGAAAATGTTTCTGGTAAAGTCTTATTTCACTGAAAATAAGGTATAGAGGAAAACAGTAGGAAAAAAATCTTACAACCAGGATCCAATCTATTGTCATAAAACCATGGAATGGTTTGGGTTGGAAGGACCTTAAAAATCAACCCATCCCACCCCCTGCCGTGGGCAGGGACACCTTCCACTAGCCCAGGTTGCTCCAAGCCCTGTCCAACCTGGCCTTGGACACTTCCAGGGATGGGGCAGCCACAGCTTCTCTGGGAAACCTGTGCCAGGGCCTGCAGCTTCTAGAAGCAGGATTCAGAAAAACAGCATTTCTTTTGGAGCTGCAAGTTTTGGGGCTGTTTTAATTGATAATTCATCACATCTCAAGCACCTGGTGGGATTTTTGGGGGTGTCCTGTGCAGGGCCAGGAGTTGGACCTGGTGATACCTGTGGGTCTCTTCCAGCTCAGGATATTCTTTGATTTTATGATTATTTCTCAAGTTATTCTGTGTGTCACATAGGGAAGACAAAGAGGGTTTTTTCCCCAAATACCTGTACTTTCAAGGTGTGGAACACCATGAAATCTTGACATGAGAAGGGTGAATAAATCAGTGCTTTAAATTGGTGTGGTTTTAGCTGAAAACCCACAGCAATTCCATAGGAATTATTCTATTTCTGCACGTGCTCTATTTCTCCTGGAGAGGAGGGTGGATCCAGGTGGGGGTTGGGCTCTGCTCCCAGGGAACAGGGACAGGATGAGAGGAAATGGTCTCAGGTTGTGCCATGGGAGGTTTAGGTTGGATATCGGAAAAAATTCTTAACCAAAAGTGCTGTCCAGCCCTGGCACAGCTGCCCAGAGCAGTGGTGGAGTCCCCATCCCTGGAGGGATTTAAATGCTGTGTGGATGTGGCACTTGGGGACAGGGGTCAGTGGTGGCCTTGGCAGTGCTGGGGGTTGGTTGGACTCGATGATTTTAGATGGTTTTTCCAATCTAAACAATTCTGTGTTTCTATTGAAGTCTATAAACACGAGGGTATCTCTGCTTTCTCACAGGAAAATATGATTTCTTTTCCAGATTGCTTTGGACCCCCATGAGCCCTAAGTCCTAGGCTTCTTTTTTCCACTTTTTTCTAACATTTTTTACTTTTCTTATTAAATTTAGTGGTCAAAGAAAATGTATTAGAAGAGAAATACAGATGATGCCTGAGGAAAGTCCCTCTGCTGAAATTTCTGCATTGACTTTAGGGTTCCAGGACACACAAATGATTCAATACTTGTAAAACACGTGGGCTCAAACACACCAAACCAATCCTGGATCAGTGACACAGAGAACATCCTAAAAGAGATTGGTAACAGTGCCCTAATTCTACAACTGAGAGGGCTCAAATTCCTCCGGAGTTGGTGAGAAGGGATTTTGACAGCACCAGAATCACTGGGGGGTCAGAGCTGCTGCTGCCAGAGATGTGCTACATTGCCCAAATTGTGTCTTTTTTAGGAACAGCCAAGTGGGAAACCAAAACTCTCCATTTTCAGCCCCTTTCCTCATCTGCTGTAGAGATTTTGGTTCTGTGTTTCTCTTCACCTTTTCATGTATCCATTCCCCATCCAAGGCCCACAGAGGTGCCTGGAAATGGTCTTGGATTTACTCAGTGCATTTACTGGGGGACAAGGAGGTGGAAGCTTCCAGTGTGGGTTCATCCCATTTTCAGAAGCTCCCTGAGCACCTGCAGCACCTCCTGCTCATCACTGGGTGTCCTGTCCGTGCTCCCTTTTAGGTGCCTTTATTTACATTCTTCACCTTCACCAAACCCTGCTTTATTTTATTGTTTCCTCACCATTCTTGGGTTTCTCCAGCCCTGTGGGTCTTTCTTTTTTCCCCTTCTAAATGAGGAAGATGCTGAAGGGAGTGTGAACTACTCCCCCCATCCCCTCCCTCTCATTCTCCAGCCATGGTGACACCAATCCTGCCAGGATCTCCAATGGACACAGATTTTTTGAGCCCCAGGACTGACCCAGGCCCCCTCCCACCCATGGGGTTTGCTGTGAGGCTCAGTGGGGAAAGGGACACCCAGGAGGGGGTTGTTCCAGACAGGCCTTTGTCAGCCAGCACTGCCTGAATTCCCTGTGGGAAACAGAGAGGAAAACTCCATCTTTTAACCCTTTAACTATGAAATTTGTGGACAAAGAACATTGAGATGTGATGCCAATAGGCCTTTTGGGCTGGGCTGGGGGAACCTGTCCTAATGCTTTCAATGAGATCACGAGGACACAACAAATCACATCTCCTTTTTTTTCTCTTTTTAATTACTGAGAGGAGGGGATGAGGATTGGGTCAGACTGTTGGGAATGTGCTCCCCAAGCCATTGTGGTGCCTCCTCTTCCCTCTCAGCTCCTATTTCCCCTTCCAGGTGGTTGGGATGCAGCACGAGGCCTTGCAGTCAGCGGAGGTGTATCTCAGGTCGCTCAGGCGGCACTTCTGGGCGCAGTACCCCACCCCAGTACAGCTCTTCAGTACCTTCCCATAGCCTGGAGAGAGGAGATGAGCATGGTTATGTCAGGATAGGTGCCTCTGTTCCCCATTTCCATGCCCTCCCAGCCCCTCCCAGTGGAAGTGTGGCAGTGGTCAGCAGGATGAGACCCTGCTCCCCCACATGTCCAGTGCTCCTGCCCAAGCCCAGCCCCAAAGGTGGAAGGACCTTGAAGGACACAATTCTGAGCAGCTCCTTGTGCACCCCTCTCCCCCCATCTGGGGGCTACAGAGCCTCTGGGTGACACTGGTACAGTTTGGGAAAGATGGGAGAGCAGATCCAAAGCAAAGATCCTCAGTGCAGGACTGCATCAAGTGCCAGGCACCAGGGTGAGAAGCTGTTGGCCCAAAATAGCTGGGAAATTATATCCAGAGTGAAGGAATATTGGACTGGGAACCCTTCTGAGCCCCAAACTTCCTTTTCATTCATTGAAGAGGGAGGTGAGAACCAGAACAGAAGGGATGTCTGAGCACTGCACATTAAAAATGTGAGGGAGCTTGACCCTGGTATGTTGCCAGCACTAGTCTGGCACAAAAGGTGGCATCACACAAGCAGAGGAAACTTCCAGAATGCTGATTTCTCTGACAAAGACATCCAGCACTCACTTAGTACTTCATGACTGAAATAATTCCACCAGGGCTCAGTTCACCTTAACCTAGAAGGTGTCAAAAATGTCTGAAACATCCTAAATGTGCCTCTTACAGAACTTTAAAGTGATTTTTTTTCTTTAAGGACTCACTTATGTGAAAATATAAGACAACCTGGAGTAAGCAAGTCATGTCACAGAATCATAAAACCAGAGAATCCTGAAACCATAGAACCATAGAGAGGTTTGGGTTGGGAGGGACCACAGATGCACAGCCAAAGGATTAGGGACATTTATGTGGGCAGCAAAGTCACAGCTTTAAACCAGGAGGGACCACCCAGACTGACCCCTTCTCATCCCGATTGTCCCCCCCTTGCCCAGCTCACATTCCCACACGGTTCATCTCTTACCTGGGGCAGCCAGGGAGACCAGGAGGAAGACAGCAAAGACCAGGCAGAGGAACCTCATGGCTGGAGAGGAGCTGGGATCTCAGCAAGGCTGGAGCAGGAGGGTCGGAGGGAGCCGGAGCTGGGCGCTGTGAGTGGCAGGGCTGGGGAGCCCCGGATTTATAGGGCAGAGAGGATGGGCTGGGGGAGGTCCTGCTGCTCAGGGCACCTCTCATGGGTCACTACACAGCACAGCCAGCAGCCCCTCCACCCTGCACTGGGCATGCTGGCCAAGTCTGCTCTCCCCAGAGCTGGTATCAACCCCCCGTGCAAGGGAAAGCCACAGGGTGTGACAGGAGCGGACAGGGAGCAGACAGAACAGATGTGCTGGGGCAGAGGGACCTCGTAGGGAACCAGATCAGTATCACAGGCCTTTCCCAACCTTTGGCAGGGATGCAACAGGCCTGGGATGTGGCCAGGATGCACTGATAGCTCTGTCTCTGTTGTCTAGACCTGTCCCCATGAGGGTTGGATGCTCTGAGAGGACACAGTGTCCACGTATCACCCTCTTGGGAAGCACCACTGCAAATCCCTCTGGTAAATTCAGCAAACACCACATTCCCTGTAGCCTGTTCTGTTGTCCCCTCTCACCTCTCTGAAGGGCTGTGGAGCTCAGAGGCTTTTCCCAGGACAGGCTGACCACTTGCAGATGCTTTGATTATCCCCTCTTTCTCACAAACAGCTCTGGGGTCTCAAGTGTGTTTAATTTCTGAGGTGGAAATGGGCTGATCCCAGATGCCATGGGTGCTCTGGTGCTGACAGAAGGTTATTCAGAGCAGGGAAATGAAAACTGACTGCAAGGAGTCTGGAGGCAGAAGGATCTCAGCACTGAGTGGCAGCTTCAGCAGATGGCTCAGTGAGAGAGTGGCTCAGTGATGGCAAACTGACTTTCACCTTCCAGGAATGAGACATCCCCAAAGAGCACTCCAGAAAGAGGTCCCCGTGTCCAGAGGCAGGAAAACTGAGTGTTTGGGTTTGCTGGAATGGGTGCTGCTAGAAATTGGGGGTTTTCTGTAAGAGTTCTGAGGGTACTTCATGCTGATATCCCTGTCTCTGCACATGTAGAGGAAGAAAAGAGGTACAAAGGATGGCAGGGGGGATGGTGAGAGCTGGGGACTTATTCCCAGGCAGCAGGACAGTAATTATACTGGGAACTTCCACTGTAGAGGGAGATGAGTAGGTGGGGATGTGTGACAGCACTGTTAAAAATGTGTCCTAAAAAAGAGAGAACTCTGGTTTTCCCTTTCCTTAAGCAGGGAAGCAGGTGACACATGGAAGTCATGCACTGAACAAAGGAATTCGTCTTTCCCACTGCCTACAGTGGTGCAACTCACTGTGCCACTGACAGGGTGAGAGGAAATGGCCTCAAGTTGCACCAGGGGAGGTTTAGATGGGGTATTAGGAAAGATCTGTGCACTGAAATGGTGGTGAGGGAAGTGATGGAGTCACTGTCCCTGGAGGGATTTAAAGCTGTATGGATGTGGCACTTGGGGACAGAGCTCAGTGGTGGCCTTGGCAGTGCTGAGGATTGGTTGCACTTGATGATAAGTCTTTTCCAAACCTAGATGGTTCTAAAATCCTGTGATTCTGTGATTCCATGGCGTGATTTGCTCTTCTGTGAATGACTTCCTAAAAAATCAGCTGTCCTGGCACAGGGAGCTGACTGTTCCCATTGGTGAATTTTGAGCACAACCCTGGCCATGGTTCTTTCTGAGGCCCCTTGACACATTTGCCAACACATTTCCCACTGCACTTTGTGTGTTTCCATGAGACAGGAGTGATTTCCAATGGGATGGGACCTGGTCATACTGCTTGGAGTGGAAGAGGGTTTAATAGTATGGCTATCAGCAGGGTATGACCACTGACATCAGGGCCGTGGAGTGGGGCATGGAACTGTTCTGCTGACAACAAAGCTGCAGCCTTGGCGATTATTTTGTGTTATCAAAAATGCATGGAAACAAAATGCCCAGGGGATGCCACAAAGGTGCTTCAAAGGCACCTCTGCTCTGGAGCCAGGCTGGGAGAGCTGGAGGTGCTCACCTGGAGAAGAGACCAGGTGCTCACCTGGAGAAGGGACCAGGTGCTCACCTGGTCTCAGCAGGGAGACCTCAGAGCCCCTTCCAGTGCCTAAAGGGCCTCCAGGAGAGCTGGAGAGGGACTTGGGACAAGGGTCTGGAGGGACAGGACAAGGGGGAATGGCATCAAACTGAAAGAAAGTAGGTTTAGATGAGATGTCACAGGTAAAATTCTCCCCTGTGAGGGTGGGGAGGCCCTGGCACAGGCTGCCCATAGCAGCTGTGGCTGCCCCATTCCTGGAAGTGTCCAAGTCCAGGTTGGACAAGGCTTGGAGCAACGTGGGATAGTGGGAGGTGTCCCTGCCCATGGCAGGGGGTGGACTGGATGATCTTTAAGGTCCCTTTCAACCCAAACCATTCTTAGATTCTATCATCATGATCTCAGTTCTTCCAAATTTTTGTTACAGATCACATTTTCTTGGTCCTGTAACCATCTCAGCTCTGAGCTCTCTCCCATTGTTTCACTTCCCTGTGGAGCCTGGTGCCCTTAGCAGCCAACAGCACTATCTGAAAGTCTAATTCAAAATAATAAATTAATTAATTGAAGTGCCTGACATGTGATAAACCTGGTGGTTATTTTTATAGAAAGAGTAATTCCTGCCTTTTCCAGGAGAGAACAGGATGACATTGTCCCACTGTGTGCACCTTGGTGCCCACTGCAGCCCCACACCTCTCCTGCAGAATCCCTGCACAGCCAGACACTGCTTATTCCAGCTTCTCCACCAATTTTTCCTGCCTCTTGCAAAAAAGAAAACCCAACCTTCAGAGTCCTCAGCCTGTTTGTAAATTCACTAAGGAGGAGCTTTATTCCATTATGGAATTTTTTAACGAAGACCCTGGATGGTTCAGGCCTTAGAACAGCCTTCAGAGGTGTCCTTCTACCATTGCCATGGTAACTGGAAATTTATAAACTCCTGCTCATAAACCATTTTTCCTTCATTTCCTCTGGGCCACGATCAATACTGGAAAGAAGGAAAAAAACCCCTGAAAACTGAGACAAAATAGCCAGAAAAATGAATGTGATGAAAACGTTGTAGAGCAAAACGTTCAGAGAGAGGCCCTTGAGGTTCCTCATTGCCAGAACCCTGGTCAGGGATGGATGCTCCATAAAACCATTCCTATCCTGGATCTGCTGCCCCACTGTGCCCATTGTGCCCAGAGCTTATCAGGAACACTCCCAGATGGGATTGCTGCCCCTTTGGGAGCAGCTGGTTCTGGCACAGCCGTGCCCAGCAGCCGGATCTGGAGCAGGGGAACGGCCCCCCCGTGCCCATGGAGCACAGGCCTGGCTGCCAGGTGCCTTTGTGAGTGGGACCAGTGGGTCAGGGTGACACTGCACAGGCTGCAGAGCAAACAGCAGCTCCTGGAGATGCCTTTGCCCAGGTTTCTGCCCAGGCACGGGTCTGTCTCCAGGCCCAAATTGTTGTTTTTCAGGAGCATTGTTCCATGCTGCCAGCACAGCAAGATCTCTGCTGGCCTTTCAGGCATAACCATTAAATTGGTCAGTGGAAGGGTGGTCAGGCATTGGAATGGGCTGCCCAAACAACTGGGGGAATGATCGCCCCTGGAAGTGTTCAAAAAACGTGGAAAGTGTTCAAAAAATGTGGAAACGTGGTGCTTGTGGACATGGGTCAGTGGTGGGCCTGGCAGTGCTGGGGAATGGTTGGACTCAATGGCCTTGGAGGGATTTTCCAACCTCAGTGATTCCATGATTCTGTTTTCTACACTGTTCTGCTTTTCTCTCATTTTCCTCCATGCCCACCCAGGTAACAGAGCAGCTGGGGAACCAGAGAGGACAGAGAGGCCTGGAAGGACAAAATTAGGAATTCTCACCCTCAGAGTCATCTTGTTGGGACACCCTGCAGTGAGACATCCTTGAATACAATCTCCACTGGCCAGAAGCTCTGTGTGATCAGATTGCTGAAGAGGAAACTGGAGAAAGACTCTTCCCAGTCTCTCACCTGTCCTTTGTTGGCTCCCTTTCCAGATTTCTCCATTCCTTCTCTTCTTTTTATGCCTCCATCCAGTTGTTCATATCCAGCTGTTGGAACTACATGTTCATACCCTCTTAACCCCCTTCTTCATTCTTTGCTTTTCCTTCTTGCTTTTCACTTTATATTTTTCTGTTTTCCATGACCACCCCAGGGAAATAACTCTGCTCATTTCTGCACTTGACCATTCATGACCTTTTAGAAGGAATAATTCCACTTACTGGAATTCTAAAGGAAAATAAATCTGCTCTTATAGCAGCATTTCTTTTTTTCTTGACAAGCAACTGGGTGTTTTTTTCTAAGATGCAGAGTTTATTTTATAGATACTGAATGTGTTTGTTCCTATAAATGTCAAGCAGGGAATCCCTCATTCCAGCTATTCATGTTTGAATTCAAGCAAACACCAGCACTCATTGCTGGTGTTGTCTCATCTTTCTAGGATTCATCTTTTCTGGATGCAAACCCAACAGCTGAAACCTCCTCCTCCGAGTTAAGGCACAAGGAGGAGGAAGGATGAGTCTGAGCTTAGAGAGACACAAAAAAACCAGTTCTGGAAGATGCTGAAGCCCTTCGCACCACAGGAGAAAGAGCAGAGCTGGAGAAAATCCAGCAGAGGAGAGGAAGGATCTCGTGTTTCCTCACAATTTTTTTTTTTTTTTTACTGTATTTTTGATTGGGATGTGATCCAGCCCTGATGTAATTTTTTATTTTATCCCTGAAGTTCTAGCAGCATTTGTCCCCAGGCAGATCTGTGGTTTGCACAGATGTTTTCATCGGGCTCATTTCCTTTCCTGGTGCACGCAGTGACCTCTGTGGTCCTTGTACCATTGACACAAACTGCCCCTGCAGCATTAAATTAAAATATTTTCAAGAATGGCAATGAGAAATGTACAGTCTAGCATCATTATAGAAATCTGAGATTTTTTTCCCTGTTTTATTACCTTGCAATCACATTTTTTTGCAAATCTTTTCCAAAATGCTTAGGAGTGACCATAGCCTTGGTCTAGGCTATGGCAGAGTTTTAGGTGTGGGGGATTTCTGCTGTGCAGCAATGGCCAGATTAATTAGGCTTATAGGATGCTGCTAATGAGGTGCTTCAGGAAAGGCAGATGCAATGGATGCAGTTGTAGTATGTGGGTACCTTTAAGACTAGAGAGAAATGATCCAGCAAATTAAATAAATGAAATTTATTAAATTAAATAACAATGCTCTTTGCTGGTTTTAAACTGGACCTCTTGTTTTACAGCTCTGTTATGCTGGGTACATGGGGGAATGAAGGCAGTAAGAAAACTGTCTTGTCTTATGCCATCCCATCTCATCCCCTCCCATCCCCTCCCATGGAACCCATCCCATCCCATCCCATCCCATCCCATCCCAGGACTAGGGCAGAGCCTGTCCCCTGTGCTGGCACTGCTGGGGCACCTCCAGTGCTGGGGGCAGCTCTGGGCCCCTCAGACAACAGAGACCTTGAGGGGCTGGAGCGTGTCCAGGGAAGGGAACGGAGCTGGGGAAGGGGCTGGAGCACCAGGAGCAGCTGAGGGAGCTGGGGGGGGCTCAGCCTGGAGAAAAGGAGGCTCAGGGGGGACCTTCTGGCTCTGCACAACTCCCTGACAGGAGGGGGCAGCCAGGGGGTCGGGTTCTGCTCCCAGGGAACAGGGACAGGATGAGAAGAAATGGCCTCAAGCTGCACCAAGGAGGTTTAGATTGGATATGGGGGAAAATTCTTTAATGGAAGGGTGGTCAGGCACTGGCACAGCTGCCCAGGGCAGTGGTGGAGTCCACATCCCTGGCAATGTTCAGAACACATGTGGATATGACCCCTGGGGATGTGCTTCAGTGGTGAACACAGTGGTACTGGGTTAACAGTTGGACTTGGTGACCATAAGGGTCTTTTCCAACCTGAATGATTCTGTGATTCTGTCCCAGGAAGGTTTAATTTGCTTCTGTGGCTCCTGGTGCCCTGGGGACCTCCCCTTCCCGCTGCCCTTGGTTTGTTCAGCCCAGCAGAGGGAGAGACAAGGGGGTGAATGGCTCAGACAGTGGAGCAGCAAGGGGAACTGGGATGTTCTGACTCCTCTCCTCTGGCTCTTTGCAGCTGAAAACTTGCAACCAAGTCCTCTGTCAGGTGAGCTTTGTGCTGTGCACCAGGGACATGGCACAGCGATGTGCCTGCTCTGGCCCTCCCCATGGGATTCAACTGCTCCCAGCTTCCAAAACAGTGGGGTTCTACCCAAAATATCTATTGGGCCCTGTCCTGGGTCTGTCCTTGGGATGTGGTGAAACTGTGGCTGGTTGTCCTGGGTGCAGCAGCTCCTGGGGCTGTGCCAACCCTTCGGGATCACACATTAACCTGGAGTGTGGGCGCTCCCTAAGGCAGCTCCAGATCACAGCAGCTCTCAGGAATAGAGTGAAGAGGAATAAACAGAATCAGAACTTCTGGACTTCAGTGGAGTTGTGTTTGGGGTGAAAATTTTCCCTGATCAGGAGCATCCAGCCATGAGTTGAAGATCTCCAGGAAATGCAGATCTCACCACTTCAATTATTATTTAATCTCACCCTTAACAACTAAAGTTTCTTTATAGAATCATAGAATAGAATAATGGAATGGTTTGGGTTGGACAGGACCTAAAGATAATCCCATCCCACCCCTGCCATGGGCAGGGACACCTCCCACTATCCCAGGTTGCTCCAAACCCCATCCAGCCTGGCCTTGGACACTTCCAGGGATGGGGCAGCCACAGCTGCTATGGGCAACCTGTGCCAAGGCCTCCCCACCCTCACAGGGGAGAATTTTACCTGTGACATCTCATCTAAACCGACTTCCTTTCAGTTTGCTGCCATTCCCCCTTGGCCTGTCACTCCAGGCTCCTGTAAATAGTCCCTCTCCATGTTTCCTGTAGGCTCCCATCACATTCTGGGAGGCCACCCAGGTACTGGGCTTGGTGGAGAACATGTGGGGCTGGCCTAATGCTTGGAATCGAAGATCTTAAAGGGCTTTTTTAACCTGAATGATTGTGTTATTCCATTAAAAAAAAAGCCACAGTACTGCAACAGCAGCTCTGCTTTGTCTCTGATCTTACAGTTAAAGAGATTTTCCCTCTGCTCTGGTGAGTTACAGCACAGCTGGACGTTCTTCCAGCTCTCACTTCCTCCCTGTCCTATTTGATTTCTGAAATGACAAGTCATGGCTGTAAATTTATCCCAGTCCCTGCAACAAGGGGAACAAAAGGCATTTCAGCTGGTGGGAGCATCTCTGGCTCTGCTGGGCTGCATGGCTCTCATCTCTTTGTCACACATGGGTGTGGCTCCTCTGGACACTGGTGCTTTATTAACTGGGATCATTAACTGGATTCTGGAAGAAAAGATTTTCACTTCTCTGCACCCAGCAGAGAGGACATTTACTCCCACACTGAGAACCCTTGTTCTTCCCCCAATAACAATGGTTCATACCTCGAGCTACTCCAGAGGCTCAGCCTAACAAATCCTAACCCAGCCTGTTCATATTTGATCTCAAACACTCAGCACAACCTCAGCAGTCACTGCTGAACTGACAACACCAGTGAGTGGTTCCAGCTCAATTGAAAACCATTTTTCCCTGGTTGTGAGGCCAGGTTGGATGGGCTTGGAGCAGCCTGGGACAGAGGAAGCTCCCTGCCCATGGCAGGGGGTGGAATGAGATGAGCTTCAAGGTCCCTTCCAACCCAAGCCATTCTATAATTCCATGAAGTTCAAGCCTCCCTGCCTACTAAACCAAAACTTCCTAAGCTCCACCAAGTCCAGGAAGGTTTGATTTTGAAGATTTGTATCCTTCAAGAGGCAATTCAGGATTCAGCTTTCTCAGGAATGACCTGGCGATTTCCCAAATTTGCTCAGACCCCAAGAACCCAGTTTTGGAGCTGTACAGAATTGCCCCGACATAGGCAGCTCCCAGGCCAAAGAGACCTGACCCAAGTCTCATGGACAAACAGCCCAAATTAGGTTTTCAAAGCACCACAGCTTTTAAACAGTAATAATAAAAAATTAGTTTATAAACAATTTATCACCTCACATTATTCTCATTTTCCCTTTCAGAAATAGGTGGTAGAACAATCCCGAATAATCAGAGAAATATGGAATGGTTTGGGTTGGAAGGGACCTTGAAGATCATCCAGTTCCAACCCCCCTGCCATGGGAGACTTACAATTATGCTTTCCTGTAGCCTCCAGAGAAATCACAGTTGTCTCTATTGCAACCTGAAGTCACTGTAAAAATATCTGTTTCATTATCTTTCAACTTAAAAGAAGATAATTTCATTAAATCTAATTTCATTAAATCTAATTTCATTAATGCCCCTTATTTCACACTGCTGTCCAATGGAAATCCTTTATAACCACAGAGGTTTCCCTTCTCTGTCACCAAATTCTCTTTCTGTTTTCTTCCCTCCACACTGAGGGATCTCAGAACCCCAAAATATTAAACCATGTCCAGAGCTAAACTCTCAAAACCACCCACCTAGAAAACCAGAGCATGGCACATCAGCACATTAAACATTTATCAGACCCCTGTGCAGTGGCCTAAGTGGCTTCCTCAGAATTCAGTATTTTTTGAGTCTGAGAAAAGGTTGGAATTTTCTGAAAATTTGAACAAGGCAAATGCAGATGATTTATCAGATACCCCACCCTTCAGACACCGATAAAGCCAAAGTTTTGGGGACTGTTTGTGCCTGAGCAATTGTTCTCACTAACTCAGGATAATTCCAAACAACTTTGGCACCAGACTTTGTCCTCTGTGTCCTCTGGGAGCACAGAGACCTGGAGGTTTGTCCCTGGTGAGTGCCTGGACATTCCCAAAGTGAGGAGAAAGCAAACCCAGAGTTCACTTTTCCTTGTCCAGAGATTTCCCAGCTTGTCAAATGAAAACTAAATAACCTCAAAAACAAGAAATGGAAAGGCAAAAAGCTTTGCAAAAAATGTTAAGTTTAGAATCCTAGAATGGTTTGGGTGGGAAGGGACATTAAAGCTCATCCAGTCCCACCCCTGCCATGGGCAGGGACACCTCCCACCATCCCAGGTTGCTCCAAGCCCCATCCAACCTGGCCTGGGACACTTCCAGGGATGGGGCAGCCACAGCTTCTCTGGGAAACCTGTGCCAGGGCCTCACTGCCCTCACAGCCAGGAATTCCTTCCCAACATCCCATCTATCCCTGCCCTCTGGCAGTGGGAATCCATTCCCTGTGTCCTGTCCCTCCAGTCTTTATCCAAAGTCCCCCTCCAGCTCTCCTGGAGCCCCTTTAGGCACTGGAAAGATCTTCAAGGTCTCCCTGGATCCTTCTCCTCTCCAGGTGTTCAGCTCTCACCCACCAGCACCTCCAATTCTTTTTCCTCAGGAACATTATGTGGTGTCCCAGGATTTTTTTATGACAACATGGAAAAGCTTCAACAGAAACTTGTTATTCCCTGGGGGGAAAAAGAAAAAAAAAATCTGCTAAAAATAATTGATGATGGAATCTCAGACCCGAGGAGCACTCGTGTGTGCAGTGTGGGGTCCATCTGTCTGTCTGCCTCATCCTGCCACCCTCCTTCCTCCTGCAGTCTCACTTCAGATCTGCCCACTCACTCTCTGGTTGCCAAATCCCCGATTTGGGCTTGCTGTGGTGTCAGGGATGCTGGCTGGGAAGCTCTCCCACACCTGCAGGCTCCCTCCTGCCAGCTGCCAGCAGGATGAACCCTGCTGGTGGGGTTTAGTGAGGAATTGTGGATGGCAGCTCCTGGGACACGCTGTGAGCTCACACGTGCCAGGGGATATCAAGTGGAAAACAACATCTAAAGCAGCCTCAGCTGACTTTCCTGCTATTTTAGCAAATTTAGTATAAACAGAATGATTTATCTGCTTCTTTGTGGAAGGGTTTTTCTCTCTGCCTCTTTCTCCTCCAGACTCCTGGCTACATCCACACCAGTAAATAAAACAATGCCAGGACCAGGCTCAGATATAAAATTTAACCCAGCCCCTGGCACGCTTTTGGTCTGGGCAGGCTCAGGAGTCAGCACAGACACTAATCCCCAGCAAGCTGCCCACTGTGGATCCCTTTTTTGAGAAGCCAGGGGTTCTTAACATCCTGTGTGTGGCTTGGCCATGCCAGCTGGCCTCGTGGCTGCCTTGGAAGGTGTTCAGTGGATGTGGCCACAGATGATTCTGCACTGCACCCACAGATGATTCTCAGCCACAGACCTTGTGCTTGCTGCTCTTCCTCTCCCCTTCCTGGGAAAACATCAGAGGCTGTTGGGATGATAGGATCACAGTCTATCTCAGGAATGAAAACAAGCACAGAGAGAGCCCTAAAAAACACCAGGGCTTGTCCAAGAGGCAAATGGTCATGGGACTGCAGCATATGGAGGGTGATCCTCTGCCATCCTGCAGCCAATTACTTCTTGGATTTCACAGGCAAACCCCTGCTGGTGTCAGTGCACACGTGCTGGGGGAGAACTCGCTGGCTGGAAAGCCCAAAATCACAGAAATCTCTTCCAATTTGGGATATTTGGCCTCAGTGGTGACTCCAGAGCAGGGAGAGGAACATCAGCTCCCCAGGGTCTGCTCTGTGCCCTGGGGTCTTGCAAGGAGAGTGGCCAGAGACCCAGACAGGCCGTGATCCTGCTCTCCAGGTGGGAGAGAAGACCTGGGAAGAGCCCCATGTCCTGCTGAGGACAGACAAGGCTCTTGGCAAAGCTCTCCTGGCTGGATTCTGGGGCAGAGGGAAGCAGATGGCCGGGCATTTAGGGCTCTGGCAGGAGCAATCTCTGGGCACTTGGCAGAGGGCTCTGATTCAGCTGCATTTTCTTCTGCTTGGACACTTCCTATCAGTGCTTCTCCTGCTCGTGGGGTTTCTCAGAAGGCTTTATCAGAGCAAGGGAAAGCAGATTGTGCCTGGAGCCTCCTGCTTCCAGTTGGAGAGCCCTGCTTGACCCATTATCTGCTATTATGACCCAAAGGCATCCCCACAAATACCTGTACAACCATAGAATGGTTAGGATGGGAAAGCCCTCTGAGCCCAACAGGTCCCCCAAGGGCCAAGGCCACCACTGCCCCATGTCCCCAAGTGCCACATCCACATGGCTTTAAATCCCTCCAGGGATGGGGAATCCACCACTGCCCCGTAACAGCCCTTTCACCAAAGAAATTTTCCCTAATATCAAACCTAAACCGACCCTGCAAGAACTTGAGGCTGTTTCCTCCCATCCTTTTTACTTGGGAGCAGAGTTTGACCCCCACCTGGTTTCCCCCTCCTGTCAGGGACTTGTGGAGAGCCAGAAGGTCCCTCCTGAGCCTCCTTTTCTCCAGGCTGAGCCCCCCCAGCTCCTCATCAGACTTCTATCCCTCATCAGGGGGAGGCTGTATCCCCAAACATGAGTTTATCCCCAAATGGTTGGTGATCCTGTGAGTCAGGATCTTTCCCCTCAAGCGGGGAGCGGCGGCTGCAGGGCTGGGAATGCAGGACAGGATGATTTGTGCAGGACACGGAGATAAAGGCGGCCAGGCAGCGGTGTCGCGTTGCACAAGAGGTGTGTTGTGCCCTTCCCGATGTCCCGAACATCCCCTATTGTTCCCGAGGCCGAGACAATGTTTGCTGACCGGTATCAGGGCTCTGCTGTGCCAAGCAGTGTCACAATACAGGCAGGGAAGGGTCCTGGTCCAAACGCTGCTGCTCCTCATTTCACAGGACTAAAAACAAGTCCCAAAGAGCAGGATGGGTCTCCCTGCGATGCTCAGGGGCTCCTCTGAACGTTCAAACCAAGTTCTTTTGAAGCCTCATTTTCCCTAAACCACCGGGCAAGAGGACAGAAAAAGGCAGGCAGTGCATCCCATCCCAGTGCCAGCCACTCCTCTTGTAAGCCACATTCCCAGTGCACCTCTAACTCCTTTTTCTCTGTGCAATATCTGACATGTCCCTGATTTGAGGGCTGGGGTTTTTCCTCTGAGCTGGGACGTGATGCCCTCCCACACATCACCTGGGGATTGCAATTGTCAGGACTAACGCCGGGTTAACAATCAGTCCCTCCACGTGCAGCCACAGCCCAGATCTTCCTTTTCCCTCCTTCACAGAGGCAGCAGTGCTGTTTCCCCACTGCCCATGGGGCTGAAACCTTTGTTTTCCTTGGCAGCCACTCCAGCTGTGGCTGCCCCATCCCTGGAAGTGTCCAAGGCCAGGCTGGATGGGGCTTGGAGCAACCTGGGATAGTGGAAGGTGTCCCTGCCCATGGCAGGAGGTGGGATGGGATGAGCTTTGAGGTCCCTTCCAACCCAAACCATTCCAGGATTCTGTGATTCCAGAGCAGCCACAACTTCTCTGTGCAACCCGTGCCAGAGAGCCCAGGAGAGCCCAGGAGATCCCAGGAGAGCCTCCTGCAGCTGAGGAGCTCCCCAAAGCACCAGGCTATCCCACTGCTGTGCCTGGGAATGCACAGGGAAGCAGCTTTTCCTCTCCAGCCAGGGGAAGCTGCCCAGGTGAACAGCCCTTTCACAGCCCTGCTCATGCCCCAGGGATGGGAGTGTGTGTTGAGCTCTGGATTCACACCAAAGGCTTCCCAGTCCATACAGGAAAATGCACAGAGGCTGAGTCCTGTGCTGCTCCCAGCCCATGTCAGCACTGAGGGCAGCAGTGGACACATTTCTGTATTTTAAATCACACCCAGGACTCCCAAACCTTGCAACTCCAGCCTTGGGAGAGACCCCTCTTCTCTTGTGGAGGGCTTGATGATGTGGATCAGTGCAAACCTCTGTAAGAGGAGAATTAATCATCCTTATTATGAACCTTTGCATGTATCTACGAGATTAAAATGTCATTAATTAGACTTCCAAATCATTCCCAGATCCTGGAATCACCCAAACTGCCAGCATTAACAAGACATGCAGGTAACAGCCTGGACAAACTCAGGCTGAACTCAGCACCAGGGGCGAGGATTAAAAATTCAGGTCACCAAATTCAAACACCTCTGCAACTCTTTCCAGGGGCAATTGCCCAGAACAGGCTGCCATCCAACCCTGCTGGCATCCACAGACAGTTCCAGGCTGATTCCATCACACAGGGGCTGAACAACCTTGAACCTGCACTGCTGAAGCAAACCTGGACAGGGTGGCACCAGGCAGCCCATCCATCTCCTCCCCAGGGAGCCCCAGGAATGGCTGATGTCCCGATTTTCATGCTTTGGCTTTGTTCTTCTGCTGAGATAAAGCAGGTGGAGCTGAGGAGTTGGAGTCTCTCTGGCTGTGGCTCTGATCCAGTGGCTCCTTTTGGGGACCAGCCATGGCCAGTGCAGACAGCAGAGCCTCTCTTCAGGAAAAGTCTGGATTTTGGTTTTTTTTTTCCTAAAAATCTGTCACCATGGAGAGTATTTCATCTTTTTCCCACTCCTTAGAACTTCACTTTTTCTTGGAAGCACATGGGCTGTAGACAGCCCTTCTCACCCTCACAGATACTCTTGGGGTAAATGCTGGATTTCAGTGTTACCAGCCTTGAATTTTGTTCAGAATCACAGAATGGTTTGGGTTAGAAGGGACCTTAAGCTCATCTCATTCCAAGACCCTTCCATGGGCAGGGACACCTTCCATTATCCCAGGTTGCTCCAAGTCCTGTCCAACCTGGCCTGGGACACTCCCAAAGATCCACATCCCTGCTCACACCTCTGCTAATAAATTTAGTTGGGAAATTTGGGTTTTAGTTGTGCCCAAGATCTCTGACCTTCCTAACAGGGAGGTATTTACAGGAATAAACCAGGGAAAAGCTCTTAAGTTTATGCACACCCGACTCTGCAGCCTCACCACCACCTGTGGGATGTTGGTGGTGTCAAAGCTTCCAGAGCCTAAAGGGGCTCCAGGAGAGCTGGAGAAGGACTTTGGACAAGGGATGGAGGGACAGGACAAGGGGGAATGGCTTCAACTGCCAGAGGGCCAGATTAGATGCGATATTGGGAAGAAATTCTTCCCTGTGAGGGTGGTGAGGCCCTGGCACAGGTTGTCCAGAGAAGCTGTGGCTGCCCCATCCCTGGGAGTGTCCAAGGCCAGGTTGGACAGGGCTTGGAGCAACCTGGGATGGTGGAAGGTGTCCCTGGCTGTAGGATGAGCTGTAAGCCCCCATCCAACCCAAAGCAGTCAGGGATTCCATGATGGAAGCACAAATGTGGGGTGATGACCCAGTGGGGAGGGGGCTCTGCTGGGGGGGTCCCTGCAGAGCAGAGTCCCCTGAGGGGGATTTCAGAAGACACCACGTCTGTGGAATTTTTGGCATTTTCCCCCTTTCTTGCGGGAGCAGGAGGTGTTGGGCTGGGCTCAGCAGGAATCTGGGCGTGTGTGAGCTCAATTCCCGCAGGTTTTGTACCCAAACTGCGGCTGCTGATGGCCCCGGGGAGGGGGGGACCGACCTCACCCTGCTCCCTGCCCGCCCCGGGGCTGCGGCTCGGGCATCCAGCCCACTGCATCCCCAACCCCTGCCCGCTGCATCCCCAACCCCTGCCCCCTCCATCCCCAATCCCTCCCCCCCCCCTCCCCCACCC
>VZRZ01003356.1:223562-250177 GCA_013398175.1 Climacteris rufus | reverse complement strand
GCCCCGCTCCCTCTCCGCTCCCTTTCCCCATTGGCTCCCTCTTCGGGCCACGCCCCTTCCCGCCACTCTCTCCTCTAGCCACGCCCATTTCCCCTGAAATCTCCCGGAACGTTTGTTGCGCGGCCATGGCGCGCGCCGGACCCTTTAAGCGCTTCCCTAGCGCCGTGGGGACGGCGACCGCAGATTGGTCCAGGTGACCGTCACGTGATCCCGGGGAGCTCCCGGCAGTCGCTTCCGGCCCATCCCGCTCCGCCGGCGGCTCCAGGGAATCCTGAGGATCCTGGGAATCTTGGGGGGCTCGGGCGCCCTGGGGCTCTCCCGGCGCCCTCACCCTCCCTGTGTCAGCGCCGAGCGTCTCCCCGCGCCGCCTCCCCCCGCTCCCCTCTGTAACCCCCTCCCGACACCCCCGGTCCGGCCCTGAGGGAGAAGGGGGGCCTTGTGAGGGTCTCGCCCCCTCCCGCTCCCTGCGCCGCCCTCCGTCCCCAGGGAGCCGCCGCCACCCCGGGTTATGCCCCCGCCTGCCCGGGTGGGACCGCACAGACCCTCCCCGGCTTTCCCACCCCGGCCCTGCCCGTGTTCCCGAGCCCCCGCCCGTTTTCCCAGTGAATTTTCCCGGTGAGTTTTCCCCCGCCGTTTGCCATCCAGCATGGAGTTCGCCGAGCTGATCAAGACCCCCCGAGCCGATAATGTGGTGCTGCACCGCCCGTTCCACCGCTCCGTGGAGGGGACGCTGTGTCTGACCGGCCACCACCTCATCTTCTCGTCCCGGCGGCACGACAACTCTGAGGAGCTGTGGCTGCTGCATTCCAACATCGATTCCGTCGAGAAAAGGTGATGCTTCCCTGTTTCACTTCCTGCCCATCCCTCATGGTGTGTGTCTCCTGGTTGGAAAGGCTGGCTGACACCTCAGCTGTCCCAAATCCATGAGTGGAGAGGAGCAAGGATGCTCTGGGCATGGGCATTGTCTCAAGCTGAGCCGGGCAAGGTTCAGGTTGGGCATCAGGAGGAATTTCTTCCCAGAAAGGGTGGTTAAACATTGGAATGCCCGGGAAGGTGGTGGCTTCCCCATCCCTGGAGGTGGCACTCAGTGCTCTGGGCTGGGTGACACGGTGGGGATGGAGCACAGGTTGGATTTGATAATCGTGGAGATCTTTTCTAACCAAAATGACTCTGTGATTCTGTCACAAAGACATGGAAGCCAGAGCACTAATGAAGGGATTTGCCTCGTGTTACCCACCCAAACTGATGGCAGAATGTGACTCTGGACTTGCTCAGCCCCAACTCAGTCTCCTGCTGCTCGACAGCATCATCTCTGACATCTCCAGCTGCTTGTGGGCATCCATAACCCTTTAACAATGGGCTTTTTGTGGTGAAGCTGAGCTGTAGCTGCAGAACTCTGTATTGTTTCTTGCCTATCCCCCTTTTATTACAGAGGATTCCAAGATTCATCTTTTTCTCCTCATTTCTGCCTTACCTGCCCCTCACTGAGTGTCTGCCCCATCTCACCTCGTTGTTGTCTTCTTCTCCCTCACCTTGGTCCCTTTTACAGCTTGATGATAATACTTCATTTTTCTGTTAATTACAAAACCCCGCTCCCTGTTTTCCTTGCTTTTTAAGGAAATCTGGTAGAAAGGAGTTACTTTCTGCCAGCATGACTGGAAAAATCAAGCAGCAGCAATTAAAAAAAATCACAGAGTCTGGAATGGGGGAATTACTGGCTACTGATTAAGTTTGTTACTGATTAAGTTTGTTCCTGATCTCCCTGAGTGTTTCTGAGAGAGAAAAGGAGCAGAGGAGTGGAATCCTCATGGAATCTGTTCCCATGGAGCACTGCTCAGCCCTGAGGGTGCTTTGGCCTCACCCCTGTTACTCCTTGCACCAAACCAACCACAACTCCGTATTGAAAATTAATATTTACAAGCCTTTCTTTTTTTTTATTTTTTTTTTATGAGTTTAGCAGCAGTTCCAGTATAAGTCAATCCCAAATAAGCAAGGAACATGGAGCTGTGAGGGGGGAGTAGTGCACTGCTGGCTCAGGACATGATTTACAACAGATTTACTCTGTGTGCAGTTACTCACAGCTCTGATTTTCTAGAGCAGACCCTGACAGTTGTTTTGTGTGAGTGTAACTGCAGTGAAGCTTTGCAAAGAAAGGGATAACAGGATTTTCCCTCTGCTGGAGAGAATGCAATAAGAAATCAATAAAGATTTTAGAAAGATCCAGTTTGGTGCTGCTTCAGGTTTTTAGTCCATTGTGCCAGGTTCTGAAAATCTCCTCTCCCACTTTAATTATATGAGGGGATTTTTAATATAAAGCAGTGTTTTCCCTAATTATCAGTTAATCAAACTGCTCCTTGAATTTTTGTAGCTCTTTCAGTGACTGAAATATGACTTAAGGGCTCTGAGCTGTGTTTGCTTTGTAGCCAGAGACTTTTCTGGGGGATAAGACCTTAACTTCCCTGGCGTCTCCAGAGCAAATCATGGCACTTCAGCTGTCAGACACTGAACTTTGCTGTTAAATCATGAAGTGGTTTGGGTATTTGGAACCTTAAAGCCCATCCAGTTCCACCCCCTGCCAAGGGCAGGGACACCTTCCACTATCCCAGGTTGCTCCAAGGCCTGTCCAGCCTGGCCTTGGACACTTCCAGGGATGGAGCAGCCACAGCTTCTCTGGGAATTCCATTCCAGGGCCTCACCCTCCTCACAGTGAGGTAATATTTATCATGTAATACTTCCACTCCCTGCCTCGGCAAAGGGATGGAACAAATGAAAATAAAACCAAGCTTGCAAATACCAAATAATGAGTTGGTTTTGTTTCTATGTTTCCTTGGAAGGTGCCACTGCAGACAAATTGTCACTAAGGGAGATTTGCCTTGTAGGAGGACCTGTGACACTTCTCCTGCCTTAGAGGATCCTGTTCTGCTGAGACTCTTTTTTTTATTCCCCCTGTCTTGCTGCAGGTTCGTGGGCTGCTCAGGCACCATCATTATCAAATGCAAAGATCTGAGGATTATCCAGCTGGACATCCCTGGCATGGAGGAATGTCTGAACATTGCCAGCTCCATCGAGGTGAGCAGTGATCATCATCAAACCTGCAGAGCTTGACTCACCTCAACTTCAGCAGGCTTTTTTTTTTTTTTCCAGTTAGAAAGGTTTTCATTCATGTGCTGGAAGGCAAAGGAGAATCTGGAATATTTTGCATGAGGTTCAGGGAGATTTCCCAGAGGTTCTGAACTCCCCATGCCTGGAAGTGTCCAAGGCCAGGTTGGATGGGGTTTGGAGCAACCTGGGAGAGTGGAAGGTGTCAACCTGGGGGTGGAACCAGATGATCTTTGAGGTCCCTTCCAAGCTCAATCTGTGATTCCATGATTTCTCTTGCCCACACAGGCTCTTTCCACCCTGGATTCAGTGACCCTCATGTATCCCTTCTTCTACCGGCCCATGTTTGAGGTGGTGGAGGATGGCTGGTGCTCCTTCCTGCTGGAAGAACAGTTTGAGTCCCTCTGCTCAATGGTGAGTTGGGTTGGAAGGATTTGCACTGGCACTCACATACTCTGTCAATTATTTTACCCAGTAGTGGCTGAACTGGAAATCCTGGATGGTTAAAATCTCACCTGGTGCCTGGGTGAGAAGTGAGTGTTGTTCAGATATTCCCTCTGTACCATCAGGCATTTCTGTTTGTTGTTTCACCTTGTACAAGTGCAGTTTTGAGGCCTTTCTCAGGAAATCACAAAGGTAGGAAATGATTTTGGTTTTTGGGGATGGTTCTCTAATTATAAGAGAAATGAAGTTGAAACCTTGTGGCCTGGGTTTGTTGTACTTTGCATCTGGAGTGGAATGAGGTGAAGCTTTGTCAAACCCTTCATTGAAATGACATTGTTTTAAAAAATTGGCTTTCTAGGAGGATGACAGCAAACAAGCCCAATTTGAAACACTTTTAGCTCTTGTTCATGCTGGGGAAATATTCAGGAGGTTCAGAGAGCAGGAAACTTCCAATCCTCTTTTCCCAGGTGCTGTTGAACACACATGGATATTATTTGGGTACCTGTAGGGTAGGAATTGTTCTTGTGGCATTACCTTTTGTATCTCTTATCCAAATTTCCTTTTAGGATGCTGAATTTGGTAGAGTGGCAACTCTTGTTGTTTTGGTTTTAAGAACCTGCTTTAATAATTCCTTGGATTTGCATCTCTGTTTTCCAAGCCTTTGTTTCACATCCACTGTGCACTCTTGCTCCAGCAGCTCAGGTTTCTGAGCCCACATCCATTAGTGCAGCATCCAAGAACATTGATTTTTTTTTTTTTCTTTTGTCTGCAGCCTGTATCACTTCCTGGCTATGACTAATAACTGAATAATATCATCAGCCTGCCCAAATTCAGTTGATGAAATCACCAGAAAATTAAAGGGGTTCAGAAGTCTTGCTATTTTTGTCTCATAATTAAAGCACTCTCATGTGTCTTATCTTCCTCTGCTGTCCAAAGACAGACCAACTGAGCTGTTTTCATATCCAGCACATGCATCCATTGATGGGCTTTTTTTTTCCTTATTTTTTCAGAGATTTAAAACTTCATTTGTCAATCTCCTGCCTTCCTGAACATATGCTCCTTGTAAGAATTACATTTAAAAACCTCATTACTCTCTAGCACCACGTTTCCAGGGCAATCATTCATTCCTGTAAAATCTACATGTCTGACTGCTGTTGATTAATTCTTGGCTTTTAACCCAAAACTTCAGATTTTTGACAAAATGGTGTCAAAAGCCACCTTCCAATGATTTACATTTCCTGAACAACAGAGAAATATCTTGTTGGCCAAATAACTCTTGTTCTGTAGTGACACTGCCTTATGTCACAGGCTAGAACAAAGAAATTGCTGATTTAAATCTTTCTTCCAGCAGTCAAATGAGTAGAATTCCAAAGGTTCCTGCCTCTCTGTTAAATCATCCACCTGGATCTGTTATTCCTTACCTTTCACAACGGGGTAACAAGTCAAAAACTGAATTTACCCACCCTACAGCTCTAGTAATGTGTTCATTCCACATTTGCCTGCTACAGGAGAGTTGTTTTAAAACATGGACACATTCTCTAATGGCAAAATGAAGCTGTAAAAGTTAATTTTTTTTTGGGGGGTGTATTATGTTAAATATCTAGATAATATATTATGTTATTTGTATTCTTCACTGCATAGCCAGTGAGGGGCTGAATGGAATTCAGAGTATGTGCAGGGGGTTCATATTTTCTCTGAGCAGTCAGAAGAGCCAAGAGGTTTCTCTCCTGCCAAATTCCCCAACTGCAGGACACTGCAAACTAACTCTGGAAATTCAGTTGCCTAAAATTAATTGAAGAGGCCATGAGTTTATACACTGACAATATAATTAACATAAAGGTATTTTATTTCCTGAAATTTCATTTGCTTCATCCTCTCTTTTGTTTCCCCCCTTTCCTGCTTTTTGTTTCCCCCCCTTTCCTCCTTTTAGTAGGAAAGATCTCAGGGTTCTGAACAATTCAGTTGTGCTTTATCTTCGTGTTGGAGTTTCTTCAAAAAAGCAGAATTTTCTGGGCTTGGGCTCAGGTTACAATGGTAATTTTAAGCCATATTTTGGTCTTATCAGATAAGAATTAATCTTTACATCTGTTCTGCTCCTTGTCCATGCACAATCTGATCCCACCAGGGTTTGTTCCTTGGGCATGGCCTCTGGCATTGCTGCTTTGCAGGATCCCTCAAGTTCTTGATTTTTTTTTAAGGCCTATTAGTAGAGCTTGATTTGTTTCCCAGTGTTTTGTGGAAAACGACCTCTTCTGGCAATTCTAAGTTTTAGGAGGAAGGATAGCTTGGACATTTGGGAATCAATATCTCTAAACAAGTACTGGACAAGAAAAGTAGAAATAAGAGCTGATCCTGCACTGGGTTTAAGAATTGCTCCTTTGTTTTTTCTTTGGAGTCCTCTCTCCTTTCTGCTCAGCCCTCACCCCTTTGCTGCTTCTGTCCTTGATTTTTCTTGATTCCTGAAAGCACAGATGTCTTGCTGGGACAATTAAATGTTAACATTGCACTCCCTGAGTTTCTCACAGCACAATTACCTGGTTGCAGGTGAGGTCCTCTTCTCCCTGTCCCTGCAGTCCTCTGCTTCCTCTTCTGCTGCCTCATTATTCCAGTTACTGATGGCCCTTTTTCCTTCCAAATCACAGCCAGGCAAAACTAAAGAGAGGTGATTTGGGCTCTCTGGAGCTGGCACTGCAGAGGTTAAGGGGATCTCTGCAGAAGGAGCTGTTCTAGGGAAGACAAATGGTGCCAAGTGCTGCCAGGCTCCTCCTCCTCCTTCCCATGGAAATTCTGCCAGGATGACATAACAGGAGCATCTGTCTCTGTTATAAATGGGGAGGAGAGGAGGTTATGGGCAGGGTTAAATTACCAAAGTGGGACATAAATCTTTCATTCCTTTCCACACTGGTGCTGCCAGTGACAGCCAGTCTCTCAAACATTCCAAGGAATCCTGAATGTGGTTTTTTTCTCCACATCCTATATGGCAGTGAGGTATTTATCAGTTCTGTATTCCAGATCCATGCATATTTTTTCATTGCAATCAAATTGCACATTATCCTATGTAAATTAACATAGACACCCAAAAAACCCAACTAAAAATCCCACCTTTGGTGCATTAGAAGCTGGAACTGTCACCAGTCACATCCCTTGTGTGGGATCCCTTGTGTGTTCCCTTGTAACCCAGAACTTTTCATCCCTGCTCCTAAGGTGATGGCCAGAGGCAACTGAACTTTGCATCTGGGAGAAGTTCTGCTTTTTATAAACTGGAGCTCTTCAGAGAGGCTGTTTTGAGGTTAATGAATAATTAAATAAGGGAATTATGGCAGGGATGGTGCAAAACTGTCCAGCTGGGCAACTGCACACAGGCAGCAATTGCTGCTCTTGATGCTGATTTTTATTTTTCCCAGCATTTTTCTTAGGCTGCCACCAAAAAGGACAATTTTCCTGTCTCCTGTGCCACACATCCCATGCCTTGGAGCTCCTGATGGTGAAGTGTTGTGAGTCAGATCAGCTTGTTCAGCTGATGGAAAGGTTTCATTGCCAGAAAACCTTTCAGAATTGATCCCAGTTTTGCACTGGACCACTGAGATGGATTTATGTCAGCAGGTAGAAATCAGGGGGTGTATGGCAAGAGGCAGCAAGGATCTGAGGAAAGAAAAGATAAAAAGAGACCTAATTCTGATCAGAGATGTGCAATTAATGCACATTAAACCAACAGACCTGAACTGATGTGGGGTTTTTGTGTTCTGTTACAGCCTAATTTGGCTGCTGTGCTCTTCTCTTACTTTCTGTCCTGTTTTATTCCTCTGCCTGTTTTGTCTGGCTCAAACTTTCTTTGAACTCAGATGAGCTCAGAGGTTTTATGGATCTCTCTGAGGTCTCTCCCTGCCGCAGAAGCTCCTTGTTGACCTTTTTGCCTGAGCTGGAGCCAAGGCCTGTGTGTGACCCTGGGTATCAGGTGGCTGAAATTCTCATCCAAGTGCCTGAGAGGTGCCACAGTTCAGCACTTCTTTGCCAAGGCTTTGGCTGTTGGAAGCTGGAAAAGTTACCTAACAGGAGCTCATGATGAGACCTTGGGGCTTGGATGCTGGGCTGCTCCCAGAAGGTGCTTTTGGAGGAGGAGCTGTAGCTGAGCCCGTGGAAAAGAACCAAGCTGGAGATGTTAAATTGCAATTTTAACCTCAAAGCAGCTTCAGCATCTGGAGTTGGTGGAAATTCTTGCCTTTCTTGGCCACCTTTGTCCTGTGAAGTCTTCTTTCAGCACAGATGGAAGCTTGAGCCCATATTCCCTGTATCTAAATGAACTTTTTTCCCCTTTAAATTGGCTGATGTAGGAATACATTTCTCTCTGGGGTCTCCCCTTGCTGTCTGCTGTGCCTGTGAAATAATTGAAAGCCACAATCACCCATTTTTGACCATTTGGGTTTATTTTGTGCTGTTTGAGGCTGTGGATAAACAAGAGGGGGTTCTCTTGGTCAAGATCCAGAGCTACCTGATCACTTTTCCACTGTTTCTGGGCTTTATCTGCACTCTGGGGAATGAGCTGCTGGGAGCTGCTGCAAGGAGATGACTGCAAGGAGCACCAAGGGATGTGCTGGAAAAAATTAATGGCTCAACAGCCCTATAAATGGATACTTAAAGGACAATTTGTGGTGCAGATGGCACAGATCACAGCGATGACTCCGTGTGCGCTTTACCCTGTGCACGGAACTCCTTCTGCTCTCTTATCTCTACCATAAAATGTCTTTTCTGACCCAAAGCTGTGCTCTGGTGTTTTTCAGACCAATGAATGGCGTGTGAGCTATGTCAATGAGGACTTCTGTGTGTGTCCCTCCTACCCTGCAGCTGTCATTGTCCCCAGGTCCGTGGATGATGACGCGCTGCGCAAAGTCGCCCAGTTCCGCCACGGCGGCCGCTTCCCCGTGCTCAGCTACTACCACAAGAAAAATGGGAGGGTGAGTTGGGTTTGGGGGGTGCTTGTGCCTGAAAGAAGTGTGAGAATCTCTTTGTTTCATGCTCCTGACAAAGTTTATTTTTCTGCTTCCTCGGTGAAGTTGGTTCTGGGTGATGGGATGAGTAATCTCCGTGCTAGAAATAGCTGTTAATGTGTTTGTTTGGGAATGTGCATGGCATGAGCTTGCTTACAGCAGGAAGAACAAGATGAGGCTTGGAAAGCCACTGCTGGCACCCTAACTTGTTTTGTCTGCCAAGAGGCTTCAAGGAAAGGATGGCAGGAGCCACATTGTCCTGTCTGTGAGCACTGGGCCCTCGTCACAGCCGTGGTGACAGCAGAGCCAGCACTGCTTCTGCTGTGTGGCTGTGGAAGCAGGATCAGAACAATCTGTTCCCTGAGCCTGGCAGTGTAACATGATTCAGGAGTAGCAGAGTCTTGGTCTTGGACACACTGTCTGACAAGCCACAATCTAATGGAGTGATTGATAGGCTGTAATTAAGAAATGCACTGTATGAAACTGTTGAGTAATTATGTCTCTTGGTGATGTAACCAGTTCTGAGGATGCTGGAATGTCCAGCCTGCAGCTTTTAAACTTGATACCGTCTTCTCAAATGCTCTAATGCCTTCTCACCTCCTGTGGCCAGGATTTGTAAGCCTTGAATTCAAGGCTGTCTAGTCTGACTTAGAAGTACCTTGGGGGTTTTTTAGCTTTGCTTTCAAATCAGCCATCCACCAACTCCATATCACTTGTGCTTTTTGCTTTTTCTCAGCTCAACTGAGAACCATCAAAGGAAGATTTTTTGCTCAGTTATCTCTCCAAATTGTGCATGTTCCAGGTGTGAGGAACACAACAGCGTTTGGTTCAGAGTGCTTGGACTCGTGACAGTGATGCTGTCACTCTCATTGCCCTCCTGGCTCTGAGTTACTGAAAGTATTTGGGGATGCTGACTGGGCTGCTCTCACATTTTAGTTATCATTTGAGCTGCTGGGGTGCTTCTGAATTGAAAGGCATTTACTAAATAGAAATTGCAGCTCTGCAATCTGTGTGTTTAAGGTTTATTATCTATCCATGGGGTTAAACTGTCCCTGAGAGACATCTTTAACACATGAACAATTCAAGTCCTTAAAGAGTTGAGACAAGACCTTAAAAATGACAATCCTGAAAATGTTAGTTTCATAGAATCACAGGTTGGTTTGATTGGAAAGGTCCTTAAAGACCATCTAGTTCCAACCCCCTGCCATGGGCAAGGGTGCCACACACCAGATCAGGTTGCTCAGTGCCCATCCAACCTGGCCTTGAACATTTCCAGGGATTTATAAGACTTCCAGGCTTTATGAAGGAGCCAGCAGCAGGAAGCCAGTTTAGAAGTTCACAAAGATGGTACTTCAGGCATAACTGAAGGAATAAAGTCTCTAAGATGATGTCTGTAATTTAAAACTTGGCCAGCCAAGTGATTGCAGGATTCAAGGATTTCTGCTTCATTTTTGAAACACATTCAGTCCTTGCAAGGGATTGAACTTCAAACAACTGAAGAATTCAGGGCAAGGCTTGGAGCTCCAGTGCTTGGTGCCTTTCAGTCAGGATTCTCTGCACTGCCAGTGCCTCATTTGTGGTTTTGTGTCCCCCCAGGTGATGATGAGGAGCAGCCAGCCCCTGACTGGCACCAACGGGCGGCGCTGCAAGGAGGACGAGAAGCTGGTGAACGCCACGCTCCGGACGGGGGGTCGTGGCTTTGTCATTGACACCAGGCCTTTGCACGTTGCCCAGCAGGCCAGGGCCAAAGGAGGGGGCTTTGAACAAGAAATCCACTACCCCCAGTGGAGGAGGATTCACAAGTGCATTGAGAGGTGGGTGGCATCAGCCTCTCCCCTGGGCTCGGCTCTGTCGGGTTGGCTGGCAGAGCTGTGATGCCTCCACAGAGTCCTTGCTTCTGTAAGAAGAGTTGTGTCTCCTGGTTCCTGGCAACAGGGTCGTGTTCCTTTTGTGACAAAACCAGGATATGTGGATGATAAAGGGGTTTTTGGTTTGGTTCCTTGTTCTGAGCAACCTGCTGCAGGTTTCAGGCATCTCCCTGTGCTGTTTCCTTCTCTGGCCATCTCCAGCCACACTCCAGCCTTCCTGTGTTCCCCTTTGCACAGGAAGGAGCAGGTACCTTGCCAGAAAACTTGTGCAGGTGAGGATTTGTTCTGTGGCTGTCACACTCCTCTTATCCAGAGGGTTTGTCCAGACAAGCTGTGCCTGCCCCATCCCTGGAAATGTTCAGGGCCAGGTTGGACCAGGTCGCAGCAACCTGGGATAGTGGAAGGTGTCCCTGTCCATGGCAGGGGGTTGGAACAGGATGAGCTTTAAGGTCCTTTCCAACCCAAACCATTCCATGAATCTGTGATCCAATTCTTTTCTCTGAGCATCTAATTTTGTTCAGTCATTTGGAGACAAGTTACTAAATTAAAGACTTTTAGTCTGGCCTTGTTCAGCTTCTCTTAAGCCTTAATTTTGGGGAATCTTTCTACACAGACATGCAGTAATGTTACTGGAGCTGTTGGGAAGCAGTCACTCCCCCCATGACTGTATAGGCCAGCTCCTGAAGAGTTAAATAAGGAATTTCGTGGCAAATACTTCAAGTATTTGATTTTGCTTCTAAGGATTTTATGCAAACTTAAATTTGTTGCTGATTACTTTACAGCTTCAGAGAGAGACGAATGAAGAAACCACAATATACAAACATTATACAATCCATGTCCTGGTTCCTGTGTTACTACTTATGTTTTCAAGAATATTTTCCTTTTCCCAAAGGTTTAACATCCTGCAGGAAAGCTTCATCAAACTGGTGGAAGCTTGCAATGACCAGTCCCACAACATGGACCGCTGGCTCAGTAAACTGGAAGCTTCCAACTGGCTCACTCACATCAAGGAGCTCCTGACTGCAGCTTGTCTGGCTGCTCAGTGCATTGACAGGTAAACCCCCTGCACAAAGTCCTGGCTTGCTCATTCACCCTTTACAGAGAGCTCTGCAAGCATTAATAACTGCTCACCCTGATCTGGCTGTCTTGTAGCCATGGAAGATTCTGTTTCCTCAGGGTGGGGGGAATGTCACCCCAATAAATCATGAGGAGGGAGAAATCTCAATTAAGAAAAGGGTTTAGATCCTGTGGTTAAGGCGTATTCCTATGGCTGGTGGAGCCCATCTAATTTAGATTTGTTTTATTGAAGGTTAAAATGTGCCCATCTGAAATGCTGTTTGATGGCCTGGAACAGTGAGGACACAGGGTTATTGTTTTCTTGCTTTAAGAAGTTTTTTTTCTTCTCAGCTGCAAATTTGCAATACCCCACCTCACTTCCAGAGGTTAAAACAATGTCATTTCCTTGTTTTCCCCAGGAATTGGTCCAGTGCTTTTCCCCTTTTAGATTTTTATCCCCACAGCCCTCTCCAAGCAATCCTGCTCATCCCTTCTAAGTGCTTGTGACCTCTTTTAACCTGACATTTCTTGCACAAATGCTGCTGACTCTGCTGACTGGTGTTCAGGCCTCAGGCTGGAGAGCCAAAGCTTGCTGTCAAGTGCCAGGATTTGTAAAGCCACATGCAGGAATCTAAATGTGTTTTATCTGTGGCTCTGAGTGGGAAAAGCCCATGCCAAAATTCAGGGAAAACCAAACTTTTCTTAGCAGCTGAGGAATGTGTTCTGAACAGCTGAAATGCAGTGTCAGTGGTGAAACAGCACTGCTGCATTAAAATTGGAGCCCTGTGCTTTTTAAAAGCTCTGACAGTGCTGGTTTCATTCCTGGCTGTGCCAGAAAAGGATTGCTCTGGATCAATAGTTTTATCTGGAATTCTTTCCTGCAAGTGTATAATGGGGAAGATCAGTGATGAAACCCTTCTGGCTTGTTGGGACAGGGGCTGATTTCATCATTTTTAACCTCAGCTTTGCTTTTTCTGTTTACCTGGAGCCATGGCAGGTCAGCTCCAGGTGCCTGACCTGCCTCACTCAGAGTCTGGAGGTCAGAGCTGGACTGATAAGGAGAGTTCCATGGTATTTGCCATGGAGGGGGAATGGCTGGGACAGATCTTTCAGCATCTTAAAGGAAAAATGAAAGGGGAAAATTGTGTTCCACTTAGAGAAGTGCCCAGGCTGGCAGTTGGCCTTTGGAATTCAGAGAATCATGGAATGGTTTAGGTTGGAAGGGGACCTTGGAGATCATTTCCTTCCAGGGCACCCTGTCCCAGGTGTGCTTGGCTGTTCAGCAGCTTCTGTATCTGCCACTGTCAGGGGGGAGGAGAGAAAGGTTTAGATGAGGTAGGAAAGGAAGGTTTAGATTAAATATTAGGAGAGATTCTGTACTATAACAGTGGTGAGGCCCTGGCATAGGTTACCCAGAAAAGCTGTGGCTGCTCCATCCCTGGAAGTGTCCAAGGCCAGGTTGGACAGGGTTTGGAGCAACCTGGGACAGTGGAAGGTGGCAGGGGATGGGATGGGATGAGTTGCACTTCCAAGATATAACTCAAAGGGGTGCCAATCCCAAAGAGTGGGAAGCACAAAGGAGATCTCACTGTGCACCTTCTGTCAGTGTGGCAAAGGGTCTGGATTTCCACACTGCTCAAAAGAAACTGAACCTGAAGTGGTGCAGAGCTCTGGTTACTGTTGGTGAATATCCAGGTGGCATCCATGGGGGTGGCAAAACCTCAACACTGGTGTCCATGGGATGCAGTGACATCCACTGGGATGTGTCCTGCTCATTCAGACTCTTACTGCTTCCCACCTTTTTCTTTCCCAGGGAAGGTGCATCAGTGTTAGTCCATGGGAGTGAGGGAACTGATTCCACGCTCCAGGTCACTTCTCTGGCACAGATTATCCTGGATCCAAGCTGCAGGACCATCCGTGGCTTTGAGTCTCTTGTAGTGAGGGAGTGGCTGCAGGTAAGAAGAACCCATGGACAGAACAACAATCTCTGTTCCAGAGACATTGGGACTGGGAAATAGCCTGAGAGGCAGCAAACAGGTTGGGCCTTGTTGCAGCCTTGCTAAGTGTGATGGCCTTTTGTTCTAAAGAGCAGCATCACTACCTGAGTCATTTGTCCCTCTGCCTGTCACAGGAGTGTTTTCATTTTGGGGAACTGCCTGTTTTGTATGCTCAGGGTGAACATCTCTTATCAAGAATGGTTTGGGTTGGGAGGTATCTTAAAGCTCATCTTGTTCCAACCTCCTGCCATGGGCAGGGACACCTTCTACTGAACAGGTTTCATCTCTGCCATCTCATTAGAGAAAACTGTTCAGACTAAACCACAAAACCTTTTTTGGGCTCTTTGCACCTTTGCAGTCTGGTCCTCCAGTGCACCCAGCCCAGTTTGTTCCTGCTCACATTCTCTGATCAACCACAGCCTGAGGAAGGCAGGAAGATTTGTCACAGAATCACAGAACCATTGGGGGTGGAAAATACCTTGAGGATCATCAAGTCCAACCATTCCCCAGCACTGCCAAGCCCAACACTAACCCATGTCCCCGAGTGCCACACAGCTTTTAAATCCCTGCAGGGATGGGGACTCCACCATTGTCCTGGGCAGCTGTGCCAGGGCTGGACAACTCTTTCCATGAAGAAATTGTTCCTGACATCCAATTTAAACCTCCCCTGGTGCAACTTGAGGCTGTTTCCTCTTGTCCTGTCCCTTGTTCCCTGGGAGCAGAGCCTGACCCTCACCTGGCTGCCCCTCCTGTCAGGAAGTTGTGGAGAGTGAGAAGGTCCCCCCTGAGCCTCCTTTTCTCCAGGCTCAGCCCCTCCTAGTGCTCCAGTCCCTTCCCCAGCTCTATTCCCAGCCCCTCAATATCTCTCTTGCCAGGAAGGCCCCCAAACTGAATCCCAGGCTGGAGGAGCCCCAACAGTGCCAGCACAGAGGGATATTGGTTTCTAACAGCTTCTTGCTGCCTCCCTGAGCAGTTTCATGGGCAGAACAAGCTCTGAAGTGTTTTTTGCTCTATATCCTCCGTCACAGTCCTTTGTGTGATGCTGTCTCTGATCCCACCCAGGCTGGCCACCCTTTCCAGCAGCGCTGTGCCCAGGCAGCCTATTCCAACAGCAAACAGAAGTGGGAGGCCCCAGTGTTCCTGCTCTTTCTGGAGTGTGTGTGGCAGATCCACAGGCAGTTCCCCTGCTCCTTCGAGTTCAACGAGCAGTTCCTCATCATGCTGTTTGAACATGCCTATGCTTCCCAGTTTGGGACATTCCTGGGCAACAATGAAAATGAAAGGTTGGTAAGGATGTTGGATTTAAATCCTTTAAATGTTGGGCTGAACTTGAGAAAAGAAAGAATCATGGAGTGGGTTGGGTTGGAAGAAACCTTAAAGATCATCTCGTTCCAGCCCCTGCCATGGGCCGGGACACCTTCCACCAGCCCAGGTTGCTCCCAGCCCTGTCCAACCTGGCCAAAAATCTCCACCCATCACCAGTTTATTTAGTCTCTTACCCAGAAACTCTTCCATAAAAGAATAAATAGCTGGAGTTTGCTGTGAGTCAGAGCTGTGGGAAGCAGACTTGTCCATACAGGCCTGGAGGAGAAGGTCAAGGCAGGCAGAGGCCACAGCTGGCAAGTCTGGCCCTCATCTGTGAGGGAGAAATGTGACTCTGTAGCCTGGTGGTCCTGACACCCCCGGGGCAGCCCTGAGTGGGGTGAAGGACTGGAGCTTCCCACAGCTGCCAGGGAGGTTTGGATTGCTGCTCTGAGCTAGGCAGTTCTGCCCTCAGGACTCCTGACTCCAGTAGGGCCATGTCTGATGGGCTCCTGCTGAACTGGAGGCCACTGAACAGGAAGGGAAAACCAGAACTGATATTACAAAGTAGGAATGCAATTTAAAGCTTTCTATAAACCTGTCTGTCCTTAAAGTAATCTGGGCTTAGAAGAGGCTCTGCTGCCTTCTGCAGGGCTGCTGAACCAGTCATCTGCAAAACCAAGTTAGACTTGAAACCAATAAGCTGAATTTTGGAGGAGTATTGAATGTTACATGTAATAACCTGCCTGTCACATCTGAGCATGTCAGCCTGGCAGCACAGACAGGGTTGGAAGTCTGATGTTCAGCTTGTGCTGTCTGAAGCATTCACAGGAGTGGTGAATCTCCTGCCTGGCTGGCAGTTCAATTTGCTAGTGCAGGCAGAATGAGATTTGCTGGAATCTAAGGAATGGAGATCCCTGTGTAACTCCTGGAGGTGGGATTGCCCCAGGAAAAGGGCCCTGCTTGTTCTGTGTGCTCAGTTCCTTCCTGCCACCAGAGGGACCTGTCAGACATGCCCATTCCAGCAATAACACTGCTTTTACATCCTCTAGAATTCCATTTCCATCCTGCTCTGATGCAGCCCTACCCCCCTCCCAGCTCTGCCTTAACACAGGAGCTGGATCCCTTTCCAAACCTGGCTTTCAAAGCACTGTTTGGGAGGTGACTGAATCTTCACCTGGACAGCAGGCAGCCAATTTCCACCCAGCTTACAAGGGTTATTTCCCCATCTTTTATTCAAAACTAATTGTAATCAGCCAGGTTGAGTCAATTGCTTTAGGGTTACACCCTGTGCCTGATGGGGAGAGGTACTGAAGGGATTAGCCTGAATTATCTAGGGGAGTAGCACACGGAAAAACTTGTGGCCTTTGTGGTGTGCGTGGTTCTAACAAGAGCCTTACAGATCTAACTTGTTCCTGTGGGTTTCTTAGGGCTAAACTGAAGCTGCCTCAGAAGACCATGTCCCTCTGGTCCTGGGTGAACACACCTGATGAGCTGAAGAGATTCCAGAATCCTCTTTTTGAGGCCAACAGCCTTGTCATCTGGCCCTCTGTGGCCCCACAGAGCCTGCAGCTCTGGGAAGGTGAGCCAGGTTTGCTTTTCCTGCTGCAGGCAATACCTGTTTTGTGATTATTTGTAAGACTTCATTAGTGACCATTTTGGAGAATCCATGTGCAGTGGGTTCCCTGCTGCAGAGACTTTCTCCATCCCGTGGGTGCTGAGTAGTTCGTAACAGTGGCACAAACAGGCAGGGTGGAGACTGCAAATGGAGTGCTCTGATAAGTATATGAGGAAAAAAGGAATGAAACCCCTTTATTTTTCCTGTATTACCCTTGTTTAATAGAACTTGGAGAGGAGGGGGGAGCCAGCTTGGGGGGAGGGAAAGGGAAGAAAGTGTAAACTGTGCACCTTGAGAGCTGATGGAATGTGAGCAACCTTCATGAATTCCTCCTTGTTGCAAGAAACCCTTGTGACCTGTGTGTCTCTGGGCCTCCAGGTGTCTTCCTGAGGTGGAACAGGCCTTCCCAATTCCTTGAGGAAGCTGAAGCAGAAAGGCACAAGATAGTGCAGTACAACAAGGAGCTGCAGGCCAAGGTGAACGCGCTGAGGAGGCAGCTGGCCGAGCTGGAGGCGCAGCAGGACGAGGAGAACCCCTGAGCTGGGCTTCCCCTCAGGCTTTTCCTTTCCAGCCCCTTTCACATCAAGGAATAACCATGGAAAGTGCATGTGTTGCTGAGCCCTTGGGGACAGCTGAGCCTCCCACTGCTGAACCCTTCACTCCATGAACCTCCCTGCTTTTTGGGGAGGGGTTTTTGTTTTGTTTACAGAAGACACAGCTGGGCACAGTGTCCTCTCTTGGCAGCTTTTCTGTCTCAGAATTGGGTGCAGTGTCAGCAGAAGCTGGAACTCTTACCTCTAAACTGTGTGGATGACTAGGATGGGCCAAGAGACAGGATGTCTCCAATGTAGTTTGGACTTTTTCTGGTTTTGTTATACTGTCTAAACACTCACAGGATTGGAATACAGAGTTCTATATAGGTAGGTAAAGGCATTTTGTCTGAAAGCACCTTTTCTCTCCAAAAGTAGGTAAGGCAGCTTAGTTCTTCAGTTTCCTAGAAAAACTAGAAATTGTTAAAATCTAATTACAGGCTCTGCTTACACAAGATTCTCAGTAGCCTTCACATCTAACACTTGGGTTTTTGTGTTCAGCATTGGCTTGGGAGCAGGAAATGAAATACCAAACCAGAGCAAGACATTTCAGTGCAATACAGAGTTGAGTAGGGATTCTGCTGCTGATGTTTAAGCCATGACTTTCAGGTGGAATTGTCCCTTGTGGACAAGCATCTCCTAAGGAATAACTAACTTTTTTTATTCTACCTGGAAAACAAAAAGGTTTTGTAGTTGGTGGAGGTGTTCACTTGCAGAGCAGGGCTCAGAGCTCTCCTTTAAACCAGAGCCAAGCTGCCTTCTTGGAAATTCCAGCTCCCCTGGCTGGGGTTGGTCACCTGGCCAGGTTCACAGCATTGCCAGGGTGCAAGAGCAGCACTTCATCTACAGCTCAACAAAACACTTTTGTTCCACCTGATGTGCTTTTCCCCTCTTGTGCTCTTATGTCCATGCTGTGAAACCTCAAAAGCAGAAGCTGGAAGTTCAGGTGACCTCACAGATCTGCTGCAGATTAAGGGGCCATCACACTACAGAAAGTACTGAGGGTTTAGATGATTTGTAGCTGCTAAAACTACTTAAAGACTTTAGGGATTAGTTTTTTTCCCCATTTAACTGTATTTTGTAGCTGCTCTTTCTGTTTCTGTGACTTCAATCTGCTTTTTATGAAACCAGTTTTCTCTAGTGACTTTTTTTTCTCCTTTAAAAAGACAGGTAGGAGGAGGTCTGAGATATTCACTGAGGCATTTTTTCAGCTTGATTCCATGGATAGCTGTACAGGACTGGGAAGAGTTGAATGAACAGCAGCACATGTGGCTGGGATTATCCAGAAAAGTGCTTCCTGTTAGGCTGGTCCTGCTGGAATCAGTGGAGCTGCAGTAGGTCAGTGGTGTGATCCCTTTGGGAATTTTTGAGCTCCCAGTTTTTGGAATGAAGCTGCCTTTAATTAAAAGCCACTGCCCAGAGATAAGTGTGAAAATGCAGGATCTGTAATTGTAGAAACAGCTGGAGAGAAACTTGCAAAAGTCCTGTAGCTACTAAATAGAGTGTAAGAAAATTCTAAAACCAAGGAAGTGCTATAAAATTATGGAGTAGTGGTCAAGTGCTACCTTAATGCCTTTTGTTCAGTCCTTGTTTCCTTAGTTCTGTTCTTCTTGCCTGAGCTAAACTTAGCCCTGAAGTCCTCTGGCTTAAAAAATAACAAGATCCCTTTGAAACCATTGCTCATTTCAGGCAGAAGAGTGATTCCCTCTGCTTGTAATGCCAATTCTTTTTATGTTTGGAGAGTGACAACCTTGTTCACTAAATCCATTGTGACACAGGGAATGCTGCTCAGAGTGGCTGGTGATCTGTTCTGCAGAACAGGGGAGGCACAACTGGGCTTTTCCCTCCTCCCTCCTCCAAATCTGGAGATACCTCTGGGTATGTTGCCCATCTAAGCCCTTAAAGTGATTGTTCACCCTTTCAAATGATGTCTTTGGGATCTGCACCTGCCTGGGTGGTGTTTCCCTACCCCATTCAGAATTTCCCCATCTGAAATCCCTCATCACCAGCCAGATGGGAAGGATTCAGAAGGCACCATTTTCCCTGTAATAAGCTATACATAAAACACTCTTAAAGGTTATGCAATTTCCTAACACAGTAATTATAGATTGAGCTAAATAATAGAGAAGCAGAGAGGGGTGGTTTTTTTTGGATCTAATTGCCTGGCTGCTCCAGCCTCTCCTGCAAACTGTAGGCATCCCAGGAAATGGGGAAAGCAGCTGTGAGAACCAACAAAAGGCAGCACATTCCCTCTGAACTGGCATTTGTTTCAGCCTCCACTCGTGTCTTGGGCTGAATCCACACCCAAGTGCTTTGTGTGCCTTGGGAATGGGGATCACAGCCTTTCCCTGGAAGTGCTGCTGGTGTTCGGAGCAGATGATTCCACAATTCCTTGTCCCTTCCTGCTCCATGGCACAGGTCTGGGAGGGCTTGCAGGAGAGGGAGTGCAGAGATGTGTGGAGGTTGAGGCTCTCCTGGGAGGGGACACTTCACAGAGCTCTGGTGCCAGGCTCTGCTTCCACATTTTCCTTCAACTTTCCCATTCCCAGTGCTTCCCAGGCTCCTGATTCTTGGCTTTGCTGCTTCTCTCCCCTATCTAATCACGTATTTCACATCACTGATGGGTTTGCTCCCTCTCAGAGGGGCATCCCTGCCCTGTGAAGCCCCTTTTGGCAGATTCCCTGTGTCTTCCTGAGCTGTGGCAGTGCCCAGCTCTGGCTCTTCCCTGTGCCACTGCCTTACAGCCACTCCTGCTCTTTTGCACACACCATTTGTGTAACAAGCTGGACACTGAGAACCCCATCTCCACATTTTGGGGGCAATCAATAAGGACACTCTGCCATTTACCAAAAAAAAGAAAAAAATAGAAGAAGGGAAAAGGAACTAACTTGCACAGTTTTCATAAGGGAAATATGAAATATGTACCTTCAATATTTTGATTGTATGGATTAACTCTTGAATGTGGCGCTGGTTGATGTGCACTATTGTCCCTGTTGCATAGGATTTAATTGCAAATTGCACTGTACAGCATTTCTGGCGTCTCATGTGTGCTTTGCTAAAGCCTTGGGCAGTGCTGTCTGTGTACAGGCTCTGTGTGAGGGGAGAGGTTTATCCCAGCACTCCCTTTGTTCTCCAAGCTCTGTATCTGTTCACTACTGCCACTGTAAGCGATGAGTGCACTGCTGTCCCAACATCTGGAATTGCTGTTTGGACTTGGCTGCTGCATCAGTCTTCATTTTTTTTCTTTTCTTGTAAAATTTGAAATGCCAGGGCTGGGAGTCGTGTGCTGTTGTGAGGTATTTGCTGTATGTGTACAGAATCCCAGCCGCTGTGGCGTGGAGTTTATTGCAACAAAAAAAAAGTAACAAATCCGAGGGAGAAAAAAAAGATGATGGCTCAATCTTCAGCCATTTGGGAGGAGAAAAACAGATACAAAGTGGCTGTAAACTTTGCTGTAGATATGTTGAGAACATAGTAGATGTGTCTGTTTAAATTAAAACCGTGAACACTAAAAATTTCTTTAATTACTCTGCTGAATCTTCTTTATCAGTGTGGCCTTCGCTCCCCCAGGAGTGATTTGGGTGTGCCTTGGATTAAGCTTTTGCTTGAAACTTCAACTCTTTTGAGCTCAATTGTGCTTTGTTTTACAAAAAAAAAAAAAGGACAAGCAGCTCTTGGGAAGTGGAGGCTGTGAACTGTGGGAACTCCTGGATCTCTCCTGGCTGGTGAGTCAGGAGGCTGGGAACTGCTGGGCCATCTCTTTCCCTGTGGCATCACTATGGCCTCTGCAGCTCCTGGGGAAGGTGATGAGTTTTTGTGGCTTTTGAGGTTTGAGCTGATGGAGACTGAGGGTGTTTATGCTGCCCTGCAGCCCTGTGGGATAACACAGGGGAGGGTGCTGAAGGTTTTGATGTGAAAAGATTGATATTCAGCCACTATTTGTGCAAAAATTCCCAGCTGAAACAGAGTATGTTTGTTTTTAAATAATTTCAATGTTGATCAGGCAGGGACACCTTCCACTCTCCCAGGTTGCTCCAAGCCCCATCCAGCCTGGCCTTGGACACTTCCAGGGATGGGGAATCCATCTGGCCAAGTGCTGGAATTTGGTTTTCTTTAGGTTTTGTGGGGGTTTTTTTTGTTTGTTTGTTTGTTTGTTTGTTTTGGAGTTTTTTTTGAGGCTGTTGGATTTTTCTTTCTTGAAAGCCCAAATGTTTTTGTTTAGTGCCATTGTGGGAGTCTCTTGCATGCTGCCTGTTTTTCCCTCAAGCAGTGAGAGAGGAAACAATGAGGAATTCCTATTCCACACTGGATGTAACTCAGGATGCTGGGCTGTGCTGGGCTGCTCACAGCTTCACCTGCTCTGGAAATGTCACCACAAGCCCATGGCATTTGTCTTTCAGAGCTGAGCTGGTGAGCCTTTGATGTTCTCTTGGGAGGGTGTTGCTGATGGCTTTGGCTCCTTTATCTGATGCTGCAGCTCAGCTCAGCTCATGGAGGGTTTGCTCTTAAAGCTCCAAATCTGCTCCCTCAGCATCTTGAAGTACTGGCAGGCAAGGTGGGCACTACACAGTTGTAGTTACACCACTAAAAACACAGTGTAGCTGCTAAAATCAGGGTTTTTGCAGCTTGGGCAGCTGATTGTAACCATTGACATGACCAGTTTACACATCCCAGTTGGTGCTGGTGCCAGGCAGGGGATGGTTTCAGTGCCTCTGGTCACTGTGTGAAGGAAAAAAGGCTCTTTGGACAAGTGGCTCATTCAAAGGTACAAGAGAGAAAGGAAATCTGCTGCTGCTCTTTCCTGCCATGGAAAAGGTTTGTGATGCCCCAAGGTAAGTGCAGCATTTCTGCAGGGAATTTTCTGGGTTTGGCTTGTAAGTCCTTGGTGGTACAAAATAAAAATTTAGTGACAGGAATAAGGGTTGTTTCAGAGTTTTTTTGGGTTTTTTTTTTTTTTTTAGCAGAGAACTGCTTGCCTTCTCTGTACTGTGCTGCATCTCATCACATCCGTTTTTTGGGGTCCAGCCTGACTGTGCAAACTCCCAGGGATGGGGCAGCCACATCCATCAGTTGGTTTGGGGACAAAGCAGCAATTGGTACTACAGTGGGGTAAATACAGGGCTCTGGTTTCTACATTTCCCTCATTTAGGGAATGAAAATGAAAAAAAAAAAAAGCTGTGTCTTACTGGGAAAAAGATTTTCTTCCACAGATCCTTAAGGGACACTTGTGCAACATCGAGTACATGTGTTGTCCTGGCTGGGCTGCCAGCTTGGCAAGGCTGTTGTTTCACAATGAGAAAAGCTGTGGCAATCCTGAATTTAAATTCTGTGCTGTTCTTCTCCACCTCTTTACCCTCCTCACTTGTGCTGGTCCAGCTGTTTGGGATTCCACGTGGCACATGGGCTTGGAGAAATGCAAGGAGAAGTAACCCAGCCCTGCAGGCTGAGTCAGCAGCTGTGGTGTTAAACGTGGCATGGATGCTTTGAGTAATTAAGTTTATTAAGGGAGGGTTTGTGAGGTGAAAACCCACGTGAGCTTCTGGAGTGAGTCCACAGGAGGCCATGGAGCTGCTCCAAGAGCCGGAGCCAGGCTGGGAGAGCTGGGGGTGCTCACCTGGACAAGAGAAGGATCCAGGGAGACCTCAGAGCCCCTTCCAGTGCCTAAAGGGGCTCCAGGAGAGCTGGAGAGGGATTTGGGACAAGGGATTGAGGGACAGGACACAGGGAATGGCTTCAACTGCCAGAGGGCAGGGTTAGATGGGATATTGGGAAGGGATTCTTCCCTATGAGGGTGGGGAGGCCCTGGCACAAGGTGCCCAGAGAGGCTGAGCTAAAAGGAGAAGAGAAGAGTGGGCACAGCTCGATCCTTGCCTTACAGAAACCCTGCACTGAGCATCTCTGGGACTGTCAGAGACTGAAGGCAGCTGCTCTGCAGAAATACCACACTGTGGGCAGGAGTCTTGTCCCCTGCAGAGCAGGGAACCCAAGGGACAGCACATCCCTATGGCAAGAGCTCTGTTGTGTGTCCAGGTGCCTGGAAAGGCTGGGAAGAGCTCCTTGCCCTCAGCTCTCCAAGCACAGTGGGTGGTGAGGGTTTGCAGGGTCAGCAGGGCAGAGGGGAGAGGAGGAGACCACAAAACCCCTGTGTGTAGGAGGGGCTGGGAGGGAAATCAAGCCTGAGGCTGTGGGAGAGACTGCTGCAGAAAACTGAAGGAGCAGCACTTCTGGATGGGAAAGGAGAGCAAGAAGGCAGTGGTGGAGAGAGGGGAGAGGGACAAGAACGCCCCTGGAGCCACCAGAGTGATGGCACCGTGCTGTCTGTGAGAAGAGGGATGGTTCTTGTCTGATGCTGGAGATTCCCAACAGCAGAAGTGATTCCCAGCAGCCCTGATTCCTGCCCTGGCCCTCCTGGCACTGCTCAGTCCCTCACCACACACTGTGCAAAGGATGCTCTGAGTTTCCACCTTACTCTGTTAATAATCTGCCATTCCTGGAGGATGGGAATGGTCTGGGGCTTGTGTTCTTCCTGGGAGACAACATGTGAAATTTCGTGCTGGTTTGGAACTGCTTGAAGAGGGAGAAGGAAAAAAAATGGGATTGGCTGTTGAGGAATCAAATCCCTCAGGGACTGGCTGCACATACTGCTCTCCAAATTAGGAGCATCCCAAAATGTGTAACCCACATCCTGCTGCTACAGGATGTCTGAGTGAGGGAGTTGGGGTGCTGTGCTGAGGGTCAACCTGTTCCCTTTCTGAGTTAAAATCAACCTTTCACTTCTGCTGAGAAACCTCAACACCCAGCCCAGGATTTTTCCTTCCCTGTCCTCACAGCCTTGAGAGAAAGAGCATCTTGTTGGAACATGTCCTGCTCTCTTGCCCTTAATTGGTATTTTCAATATTCCTCCATTAGCCTGTTTCTGAACTGCAGTGTGGCTTTTCATGTTTGCAGTCTTTTGGACATGGTTTTATATTTTTTTAAAAAAAGCAAAATCAGACAACAAACAAACCCACAGAACCTTAAAATCCAGATAATGTGAAAAATAAAAAATAGACAAATTTCTCAGTAGCCTGTAACCCTCCCTCTCTCCCTGGAGCACTTTTGGGGCCATCTGTTGACATGCATGGAGATTGTGTGAGAAGGATTGGAACAGGCTGCCCAAGGAAGTGGTGAAATTATTATTCTTAGAGGAATTCCAAAGGTGTGTGCATGTGGCACTTGGGGACATGGTTTAGTGGTGCACTTGGCAGTGCTGGGCAATGGTTGGACTCGATGATGTTAGACAGCTAATGAGTTCCAACCCTTTTGATTCATTTCCAACCCTAATGATTCCAGGATACAGGTGAGGACTGTCACAGAATTCCAAGCGTGGATTGGGTTGGGAGGAACCTTAAATCTCATCCAATCCCACCCCCTGCCATGGGCAGGGTCACCTTCCACTATCCCAGGTTGCTCCAAGCCCTGTCCAACTTCAGCTCCAAGTCTGTGCTGACCACAGAGCAAGGCCCCCAAGGTCTCTGCTGCCCACAGCGGGGTTCATCTGGTGAGAGCGTTGGCCTCAGCTGATGTTGGAATGGAACAGCCACCCTGCTGAGATGCCATCATCCAACTGGGGGGGACTTGTCTGCCCTTCAGGATTTTCTGCCTTCCATGTTGATGTTTTCCCTCTTGCCCACTTGAGCTGCTGCCTATCACACCCCGCCAGTCCTGCCTCCGTCCTTGGTTTTATCTCGCAGGGCTCTGGGCTGTTTCTCACAAGCTGGCAGCCTCCTCAGCTCTGGGAGGAGGGTTTTCCAGCTGGGCTGGATCTGGGAGGCCTTGGATTGCAGCTGAACCTGGAGGATGGGGAGGTTCAGGGCCAGGCTTTGCTGGACGCTCCATTTTGCTGATTTTATGCCAATTTAGTGCTCCAGGTGCTTGGCTCCCTGCTGGGAAGGGGAACATGGTTTATGAAATCCCTCCTGCTTCCCTGTCAGTGTGGGGGATCTGTCATCCTGGCATGAGCCAGGTCTGGGAGGGAGCTTTACTTTTGTCCAGGGAAGGGAACAAAGCTGGGGAAGGGGCTGGAGCACCAGGAGTGGCTGAGGGAGCTGGGGGGGCTCAGCCTGGAGAAAAGGAGGCTCAAGGGGGGACCTGGTTCTCCACAACTCCCTGACAGGAGGGGCAGCCAGGGAAGATCAGGCTCTGCTCCCAGGGAACAGGGACAGGATGAGAGGACAGAACCTCAAGCTGTGCCAGGGAAGGGTCAGGTTGGACATCAGAAGGAATTTCTCCATGGAAAGGGTGGTCAGGCATTGGAAGGGGCTGCTCAGAGAGGTTTGGAGTCCCCATCCCTGGAGGTGTCCAAGGAAGGCCTGGAAGTGGCACTCAGGGCTCTGGGCTGGGTGACAAGGTGGGGATCAGGGAGAGGTTGGACTGGTCTTGGAGGTTTTTTCCAATTTAAATAATTCTGGGATTCTGTGATTTACATTGAGTCAGGTGAGCAGATACAGTAAAACCACAGGTGCTCCATGCAGTGTCCTTCCTGAGCTTTTGCCCAACTGCACATCTGTGTCAGGCTTCTGGGAACAAGAGGATCTTTTACCTTTAATTTCTTCAGAATTCCAGGTGAGCCCTGTTTGCCCTCCCTGCAAGGCTGGATCCACAGTGCCCTTGGGAGAGCAGCCACAGAGCCATGCTGGAGGCTTTGATTTCCTTCCATTTGGTGTCAGACTCCTCAGCCAGGAAAGGGGATTGCTGAGGTCATGAAATGATGGAGGTCTAAGATCTACTGGCTCGGAGAATCATGGAATCACAGGATGGATAAGATTGGAAAAGACCTGGAAATCATTTCACTGAAAGAAATTGCTCCCTGTGAGGGTGGGGAGGCCCTGGCACAGGTTGCCCAGAGAAGCTGTGGCTGCCCCTGGATTCCTGGAAGTGTCCAAGGCCAGGTTGGATGGGATTTGGAGCAACCTGGGACAGTGGAAGGTGTCCCTGCCCATGGCAGGGGGGGGGACTGGATGATCCTTAAGGCCCTGTCCAACCCAAACCATTCCATGTAGTCCAACCTGGCTGCTGGTGGCTTTGAGACACCACAGAGGGTTCAATGACCCTTTAATTTGACCCTTTTTGTGAAACTCCTACTCAGTCTGTAGCAGAGGGATCAACTCTGCTGCCACTCCCACAGCTTTGCCTCCCCAGCGAGTTTAATGCGTTTTTCCAGGCTCTGCAGTGGAACAACAGGGTTCCTTGTGTTTCTTTTCCTCCTGGAGCTTTCCCTCTTTTCAAGAGAGACATCTGCTCTGGTCAATGGTACTTTACAGGCCTTTCAAACTCAATTACACACTCGAGAGCCAGGAGCTGCGAGCACTCAGCTTCCACAGCCAGCAAAGGATTTTCCCCTCTGCAGCTCCTCTTACACCATGATTTTCCAAGATTTCCACACTCTGTGAGCTGAGCTTTTAATAACTGGCCATTTGTTAGTGTCTGGAATCCTTGGAAATAATGGCCAGTCCTGCTTTGTTTGCTCTCTGAATTTTAAATAATTGCATTCAGCATTTTTTAAGAGGGAGAAAAATAAAAATAACACCAAAAAAATGGTCTCTGCCTCAACCCCGAACTAACTCGAATCTTATATACACAACATATGCCAGACAATTTTTTTTTTTTTTTTTTTT
>VZRZ01003356.1:213353-223542 GCA_013398175.1 Climacteris rufus | reverse complement strand
TTTTTTTTTTTTTTTTGCTTTTCGGTTTTTTTTTGTTTACAGGCATGACAACAAAACCATTCCTGCATTGGAAAGGGTGAAACCCGAGTGCGTTTTGCTTTTGTCGAGGTGCATCTCAGGGCACAGGGGTTTGGGTAGGGTCTCCTCCTGGCCCGGGGCTGTGCCCACGTCCTGCCCGACCAGACAGGAGGGATGTGATTTATCTCTGTCAGATGTGGTTGGCTCTGCCTCTGATCTCCTGTGTGTCTGCACTGCAGAGTTGGATTTTGCTTAGCTGAGCTCTGGGAAAGGTTTTCCCCTCTCAGAAAATTGCTTTTACGTTCATCTTTGTCCTGAATGAAAATGATGACCTAAATTTTTTTTTTTTTTTAATGTCATTCTTTTTTCTTGATTTAGCTAAGCTCCTCTGAGTGTTTCCTGTACCTTTAACAAAAGCATTTTAATATTTCAGGATTCCTTTTTGGGCTGCTGAGCTGAAGGTTCCAGCTCACTGAGCTGTGTGCTCAGAGGGGCCTGGGATATTTTATGTGTCACATTTCCGTGCTCTGGGCTGCTTCCCAACAGCTTCCAGGGGCCACAGAGCTGAGCTGGCTTCATGCAGCGTGTAAGGAGGACCAGGCTGCTCAGAGCAAAGGCACCAGCACCTCCATGCTGGGTCTCCAGCATCCATAATCCATGGATATTAAAGGAGAAAATACAGGGAATGGGATCAGAGCAACCCAGGCTAGTGGGAGGTGTCCCTGCCCATGGCAGGGGGTGGGATGAGATGAACTTTAGGGTCCCTTCCAACCCAAACCATTCTGGGATTCCAGGGATTTCCCAGACTCCAGTTATTTCTGATTTTGATTTGAGATAGAATTATTTAGGCAAAACCCCCTTTTTGTCCCCATCTTTGCTGAGATTGCTCTTTTTGAGGATGGAGAATTCCCAACCTGCTTGAGTTGGCAAGCTGCGGCTTTCAGCTGTAGCATATGCTGATGTATGTTTATATCCTGCTCCAACAAAAAGCTGTGGGTAAATCAGGAGCTGAAGGCAGGAGGCATTTCTCTTCCCCATTCCAACAGCTCTCAGATTGCCAGTGGTGGGGGTAGAGAAATGGCAATTACAGTTTGGTCTGCAGAAAAATGACAGCAAAAATCTACTAATGGAATAAAATATAATTCCAGCTCTCTCACCAGTCCTACAGAGGGCTTTAGTGTAAATTCAGGAAGAATTTCTTCACTGAAAGTGTTGTCAGGCATTGGAAGGGGCTGCACAGGGAGGTTTGGAGTCCCCATCCCTGGAGGGGTCCAAGGAAGGTTGGGATGTGGCACTCAGTGCTCTGGGCTGGGTGACAAGGTGGGGATCAGTCACTGCTTGTACTTGATGATCCTGGAGAATTTTCCAACCTAAATAATTCTATGAAATGAAGAAAGATCCAGAGAAGCTGACCCACAGCACCCACTGCCTGAGAAATGTCACATGAGAAGAAGGAATCAATAACCTGCCTTATTAAACTTCAAGAGCAAAGTCTGTAGCCTCATCACACTAAATTACAGTGATTATCTAATAACACTGGATGGAAAAAGGAATTCTTACATGCCTTTGCCTCTCCCTGGCTCGTAACACGATCCCTTATTCCCCTCCAGCAAAGGCAAGGAATTCTAAAGCTGATTTTTCAGTGACTCTCTGCAAGCTCCTGCTCCTCTCCTGCCCAGCTGTGAGAGGCTGGGGAGGCTGTGGGAAGGTGCTGCTTGTTCCTGGAGGCATCCAGAATGCTCCCAGCACTTGATAAATGCTTTTGCAGCTGTGGTTATGCAGAGGTGGCCGGTTTAGATTTCATTTTAAATGCATTTCAACTTCTCTGCCCCAAAAATTTCCCTCCAAGGCCTTCTGCCAAAAGTGAGCTTTGTTTTAGAGTTTTGAGGTTAACTGAACAAGGCAGCTGGAGGATGGGAAGTTTAAGGCTGTGAGACCTCATAATTTCATGGAATGCATGGATATGTTTTCAGCAGGCTTTTCTCAGGTCAGGTCATGGACATTACACTCTTCAAGAACGAAACCCAGTGGTTCCCTGGACCATGAGGAATTCCAGCCTTCCTAGAGCGGGCTTCCAAGGGAGCTGGAGAGGGATTTTGCAGAATGGCATGGAGTGATAAGACAAGAAGGAATGACCTTAAAGAAGGGAGATTTAAATTACAGATTGGGAAATGAGTCTTGGCTGTGAGGGTGGTGAGGCCCTGGCACAGGGTGCCCAGAGAAGCTGTGACTGCCCTATCCCTGCAAATGTCCAAGGCCAGGCTGGAAGGGGCTTGGAGCAACCTGGGAGGTGTCCCTGCCCGTGGCAGAGGGTGGGACTGGATGAGCTTTAAGGTCCCTTCCAACCCATCCTGGGATTCTGATTCCCTGTTGAGCATCTATTCCCACATCTGCCAAGTCCCACATTTTCTAGGGATTGAGCCCCTGACAGGGGTGGTCACTTCCCAATTTCTTGATTCCCCAGCTTCTCAGGAAGCAGCATCATTGCATTGACACTGAAGCAAAGTTACAAAAACCCAGAGATGTTTCACCAAAACCTGCTTTGCGTCCTGTGCTTTCCAAATCTTCTCCTCTCCTGCATTCCAGGGATCCATCCATGCACAAAGGCTGTGAAGAGTGGCCTGTTTGCATCCCAACAACTGCAGGGGTTGCCTTAGAGTGCAGCAGAAGATGCTGCCAGCCTTGGATGGACACTTGGGATTGGAAAATTCTTTCCACTGAAACCCTTTTCTCATGGGCTTGAAACTCCTCTGTGGTTTTGGGTATGCACCAGCTCAGCTATGCACAGAACAGCCCAGCTGCCATCCTGAAAGCCCAAATCCAGATGAACCTTGATAAAGAGGACCATTACATTAATTGCATTAATGACCATTGTTCTTTGTGATCAATTTAGTGAGGCTTTGTCTGGATTTTTTCCTAGTCTGGTTTTCACAGAGTACATTCCTTAAGCCTTAGTGTGCAACATCTGCTCCCCTCAGACACCTGAATGAGCTTGTTCCAGCCTGGTTTGTGCTGTTCAGAAGGATGCAGACCTTTGGGAAAGCAGCCCATGATTTACTGGACAGGAAAGGCTTAAAGGGAACAAACTCTTCTGTTGGCCTGGGAGTGTTTGATGTGCTGCTCCTACTTAGTCTGGAAATTCATCCTTGTCATTAGATGTGCTAATTATGCATCTTGTTCCCACAGCCTGCTTGAAATGAATCCCTGTGTGGAAACCTGCACTGGAAGGAAGGAAGACAAATGGATGTGTTTGCACTCCAGACACCATTAATGAATCCAGTTCTGCAAAAGCACCTGAGGGTTTTTAACATTTCCCTTCTGCCTTTGTTTCTGTTACAGGATGAATGGTTTTGGCCTTGGTGACTGAGCTGTGAGGGACAGAAACATTGGTTGGGTTGTTTTGTCCAGAGACTTCCCTGTGGTTTTCTCAATGTGCTACAGAAGCTCTGCTGGAAAACTGGGAAATCATCACAGAGTGGTTTGGCTTGGGAGGGACCTTAAAGCTCATCCAGCTCCAGCCCATGCCATGGGCAGGGACACCTCCCAGGTTGCTCAGAGCCCCATCCAACGTGGCTTTGTCAGCAAAAGAGAAGTGAAAATCATTTGAAATTACAGCACTGCCCCTTGTGAGCTCTGTGTGTCCACTCAGAGGTGTGAAATCCCTGCTTGAGGCAAGTGACAACTGCAGTGTTTTCTTTAGCAACATTATGGCCCCTGTGCAGGCAGATGTGCATGAAGGGTCAGACTTAGGGCCTGTTTTTTTTCCTCAAAAATCCCTCTTTTCCCTCAAGTCATTATTATGTGTGGGATGCATCCTTCATCCAGGAGAAGTGAAGCTGCAAGGCAGTGGATGAATAGATGAGTCTAGGAAAGCCGTCAGGGAACAAAGGAAGCTTTTTCCTTCCCCAAAATAACAAATGTCTCTGTCTGAGGTCTAGGAATTCCTACAGGCTGGTTGCATCGCAGGTCAGGGCTTCTTGAGGGTGGGGTAACCCTCAGAACTTGAGTCAGTGACCTTTTTGTACATTCCCAGAATAAACAAATCATTATTTTGTGTGTTTATGGAGAGGCAGCAAGCAAAGGGGAGATGTTCAGGTGCTAAATCCAAAGAGAGGAGGTTGATGAGCCTCTCTCTTTGCCCTGAGACAGGATCCACTCTGCACATCTCTGCTGATGGTTCTTACCCAGCCTGCTCTGAAATCTCTCAGCAACACAAACTGCTCCCTCCCCCAGTGATCTTTTCCAGGACTTCCTTACAGCTAAAAGTTTGTCCTATTGAAGCTCATGCTCTCAAAATCAATGTATTTGGGGGGTTTTATTGTTGTTATGGTGGTTTGTGCTATGAGATTTACCCCTTCTGCTCTTCACAGGTCTGTTTCCTTTCCCTTTTCCCAGGTTTTTGATAACTTTTGTTGCTGTGGACTGTCCTTAATTGTGTTTCATCTCTTGTTAATGCCTGAATGTGCCCTGGTCTCATTGAAAAGGTGGGAATCAGCCACAGGTTGGACTCAATGATCTTGGAGGTCTGTTCCAACCTTAATGATGCTGTGATAGTAAAACCAATCACCATGAGGATGGAAATTAGAATGGTGGATATAAAACCCCCAGATCCTTAATCTGCCATCAGTGCATTAGCAGTACTGGGCTGTCTCCTGAGGGAGATCCTTGCAGGATTGCTGTCCCATGCCCCCCCCGAAAATGTTAATTTTAAGAAAGCAGCAACACAGAAGCATCTGAGGGGCACTGAAGGTTTGATCCTGGTCCATTAAGGTGCAAGATGACAAATGGCCCCTTTGCACAGGGAAATGTGGCTGCAGCCACTGCAGCTCCCAAGCTGTGAGCACCCAGGGCTGGAGTGAAATCTCCTGCAGAGGCTCCTTTCAGGCAGGGATCTCACAACACCCAGGTGGAAGATGCCATCAGCAGTGGCTTCCCTCCTTCCCAGCCTACCTGGAGGGGGAACACCTGTGTTTTCCCTTTGCAGGAGCTCACAGGGAGGGGAATGATGCCAGGGGAATGTGTTTAAAAACCAGACATCTGTGCCTCACACGGTGCTTTCATCCCTCATTTAAAAAAAAAAAAAAAGAAGACAAGGCAAATCTAATAGAACCAAAGATCATAGGCTTGTTCTTTTAATTTTAAAAAATGGCTTCTAAGCAAAATCTTCCCTTTTTTTCTTCTCCAAAGAGGCAGCAATGCAGTGTGACACACACGTTTGGGTGCAAAAGCGACACTTTCACTCACAGAGGGAAGATGAGACCTGACTGTGATCAGTGTGAGGTTCTCCCGTGCTGCCAACACGATGTGACACCTCCCTGTGCCCAGGCACAGCCCGTGTCACATCAGCTGGGGATGATGGGTGTCAGGGTCACAGCAGTTCAGCACCACAGGGAGAAGATGTTTCTGCTTTTCAGATGCTGCGAGGCTGAGCTGTCACCGAGGCCAAGCTCAGCCTCCCTCCCTGGTGACTCTTTGTGGCTGTTGTGGCACAACGTGTGGACACAGCAGGAGATTCTATCAAGAACTGACACTTTTTGCTTGTCAGGGCTGGGGTCAGAGGGACAGAGAGCTACATAAAATCCAGGCAACATTCCACTTCTTTATTAAACTGTCTCTGGGCAGTGGCAAAAGCTTGGGGAAAAACCAAAGGAAAATAACCAAGCTTAGATTCGTAGGCCTTGGAGAGAGCAGGCTCTTCATCTTCAGCAGCAGGAACTGTAGTGACAGGACAAGGAGTACTGGGTTCAAACTGAAAAAGGGGAAATTTAGGTGAGATATATGGAAGGAATTCTTCCCTGTGAGGGTGGTGAGGCCCTGGCACAGGCTGCCCAGAGAAGCTGTGGCTGCCCCATCCCTGGAAGTGCCCAAGGCCAGGTTGGATGGGGCTTGGAGCAACCTGGGCTAGTGGAAGGTGTCCCTGCCCGTGGCAGGGGTGGAATGGGATGAGCTTTAAGGTCCCTTCCCACCCAAACCATTCCATGATTCTCAGAACTGTGGTGGATCCCTGCTCTTCTTGAGTGTAGGCCAGTAGGGCTCTATAGGTTTACCCAGCTGAGTGATCTCCTCCTGGGAGTATCTGCTGCCACCTTTATTGTGTCACCTAAAAGCAGGAAGGTGTTTTACCTCCTTTCTTGCCCACAGTGAACAGTTTCAGGCCTGTTTATGGGCAGAAATTAAGGAGGATGGAAAACTATTATCTGCAAAACACCATGAAATTCAATTTCAGACTTCAGAAAAGATAGGCAGTGTTTCAAAAAATGTGTTTACATGTGAACTCCACGTCAAAGGAGGAGGTTGGTTTTCCTTCAGCAGCACCCTCAGATACAAAGTACTGCTGAGAGGGAGGGTAAACATGACTCAAGCACAAGTAATTTTTAAAATAGAGACTGATAAGCTCAACACCACATAAAAATGATTCCATTGTGTAAATAACAATCAAGTGGCTCCAGCAAACAGAAATGATCCGTGCTTCATAAATATAATAATTGCACTTGGCTTCCTTATGCCTCAGTGCTCTGCTTGTAATAAATGGCCTTGGAAAGCAGCATTTTTATAGAGAGTGGTTTGTTTGCAGAGCTATGTGAGCTCCTCCTCTGCTCCTTGCTGTGCTGAGGCAGGAATTGCTCATTGCTCAGGGAATCCAGTTAAGAACATAAAAGCAACCCCAGCAAATCAAGCCAAGATCCTCCAGGTCCAGTTCCTGGGTTCTCAACAGCAGCTCTTTCCCTTCAATGCTCTCACAGACTCTGGGATTTACAGCTGAAGCACCTTCTGAACCAGACACTGTCCCTACACATTCAGGATATTTACAGTCACTCATCTTTAATGTTTTTCTCCTCCCTAACTCACCTCTATGCTTTTGAAACTCAGGTAAGCTTGTACCATCCACACTGGGTAATATCCCTGCTCCATCTATAATTTTGTGCCCTCTAATTACATGTAGCTAAGCTGTTACATAACAATCCCAACCTCCCTGCCAAGGGGTGGAATTCATAAGCAAGAGGGAATGGAAAAAAAAAAAAAAAGGCTTATAAACACCTCTGTGGCAAGATAATCTTATCTCAAAGCCTTTGTTCTTTGAGATTGCTTGGGGAGCTAATGTTTAAGCTTGTGAAAGATAGATGTGTTTGGAATAAGGGGAAAAAATAATAATGTTGTTTGCTGGAGGTACAGCTCAGCAGAAGGAATCCAGAGGAGAAGGATCTGGAAGCTCTTGGTACAAATGCTGCTGGGAATGAGAAGACTTGTCAGGATCAGCTCAGGGAAAGGGAGGATTCCATCACCTTGGGTCTGAGAACTTGCTGTGGTCCATCAAACCAAGGGTCCATCAAACACAGAATTCTGTTTGACAGCAGCTTTGTCACTTTGTCCTCCAGAGGACATCCCACTGATCCACACACTCACAGTGCTCCCCTGGGAAGGGCAACCACACACAGGCCTCCCCCTGTGCTGTCAGAAGTCACCCACTCCCTCAGCCAGAAACAGCAGGGGAACCTGGAAAGTCTTTAAGGTCCTTTCCAGCTCTCACCATTCCAAGGTTCTGTGATTCTAAACTCGATTTAGGAGTGGGATTCTCACATCCAGCCCTGCTTCCTAGGCTGCAAAACCCCATCACACCAGGAGGCTGCTTGGAGATTTAGAAAGTGTGACATGGGATCAGATTTAAGTCCAAATACCTTGCACAAACTGCTCCAGGCTCTCTAATCCCTCCTGGTGGCTCAATAAGAACTTCCTTAAGAACTTCCTGCTCCATGCAGATTTAGTGGATGTCTAAGAAATTGGGCAGTTCCTGGACTGCATCAAACCATGAGGTGTTTCTGGATTTCTGCAGTTTGGGCCAAGTAAGGCCTCTCTTTAGAAGGACACTTGGCCAGTGCCCCCCAAGAAAGGTGCAATGTTGTCCTTGCTGCCTCCATCCAGTGCTGGGATGGAAGAGACCTTAAAGCTCATCCCATTCTACCCTCTTCCACTATCCCAGGTTGCTCCAAGCCCCATCCAACCTGGCCTTGGACACTTCCAGGGATGGGGCAGCCACAACTTTCCTGTTGGGCTACCAGTCAGAGCTTCAGGGGCTTCAAATGAAGAGTAATCCCACAAAAAGAAAAAAAATGAAGAGGTAGAGTTTGTAGGCAAGAAGCACAGCTCCAAAACCGCAGCAGAAATAGCTCTGAAGGACAAGGTGAAATGTAGGACTGCATTTCCTGCAGGAGGTTTGTCACCTCACAGGACACACTCCTGTGGCTGAGATCCAAAAATGCTGAACCTGGGTCCATAACCCATCAAAAATTCAGCTTCTCTTCATTCAAGAATGAGCTCATTCAAGCACTCTTGTCCTCTACAGAAATTGTGCAGTTGTGTTCCCAAACCGAGTGAAAAGTATCCAATGGAAAGTGCCATCCTATCCCAGGTCGATATATCTGGTATCAAATTAATTTTCCCTTTCTCAGGCTATTTCAGTTTTCCCTTGTAGAGTCCAGCAGTGTCTGGGTGTCAGCCTCACCCCAGGGTCTGCTCAGTGGGATCCTTGCTGTGGACAGGCAAGGATCTTTATTGTCTTCATTGCCTCCTCCTTAAAAAAATGTTGATAGGACAAGTTTTCTTCTCAGAACAGCTACGCCCATGTCCTGCACACAATCAGCTGCCAGAATTTGTCCTGTGATGTGCTAAAGGCTGCCCAGGGGTTTGATAAGCAGCTGTGTGGGTGCTGATAGGAGGGTGCATCTCCAGTTTTGGGGCACAGTGCCACAACTCAGGCTGTGCACAGAGCACAAACACAATGATTCCTTCTCTGTCCCAGCAAAGAGCCTCTCAACTGAACAAAGTCCCCCCTGTGTTGGTTTCTGCACTTAAGACCAAGCAGGTGGCTTATTCTGCTGATCTGAAGTCTCAGTTAACAAAGACATTTAGGGCTTTGCATGTGCTTGAGACACTGGTGGGGAAGGGGAAACGTCTCCTTGTGTTGATCTTTGAGGATACAGTGTAAAACAGGTCCTGCCCAGCCAGTGTGACCTCAGTAAGAGTGGGAACACTAAAAATCAGAGTCTAAGCAAGGGAGGATGAGTTTTGCCAGCTGTTCACAGAGAACAGCCACTGGAGATGCAAAGACAGCAGAGGAAGTTTGAAATGCAGAGGTGATTATTAGCAACTGGAAGATCAGCTGGGTCCTACAGCCCTCTGTGATGTCTGGGCAGTCATGAGGCAGGTGGTACAGCCTGGGAGAGACAATCGTGTCTGTGAGATGGAAAGATGATGAAAGGACTGGAGCGTTTCCCTGCTGAGGGGAGGCTGAGGGAGCTGGGGCTGTTCAGCCTCCAGAGGAGCCCCAGCTGAGAGGAGCCCTCAGCCCTGGGTGTCCCTGTGTGCAGGGAGGGCTCAGAGCAGGGCCCAGGCTCTGCTCCGGGGGGCTCAGCAATGGCACCAGAGAAACGGGCAGGAACTGATGCCCAGGAAGTTCCACCTGGACAAGAGGATGAACTTCCATGTGCAGTGACTGAACCCTGAACAGAGACCAGAGAGGGTGTGGAGTCTCCCTCACAGGATATTCCAGAGCCATTTGGGCACAATCCTTTGCCCTGTGCTCTAGGATGGCCCTGGAGCAGGGAGGTTGAACCAGGTGAGCCACTGTGGTCCTTTCCAACCTGGGCTTCTGGGATGCTGTGACCGGTGCTGTGTTGTTGTACCACAGCTCGGCTGGTGAGTGCTGACCAAACCGAGAGATTGAAAAGAACTTTGGACAAGTCCTGGGGTGGCAAGAACAGGGGGAATGGCTTCACGCGGAGAGATGGGATATTGCGAAGAAATTCTTCCCTGTGAGGGTGGGGAGGCCCTGGCACAGGTTTCCCAGAGAAGCTGTGGCTGCCCCATCCCTGGAAGTGTCCAGGGCCAGATTGGACAGGGCTTGGAGCAACCTGGGCTAGTGGGAGGTGTCCCTGCCCATGGCAGGGGTGGGATGGGAGCTTTCAGGTCGCTTCCCACCCCAACCTCGCCGTGTCCCGGTGCCCCCGTGGCCGGGCTCCCTCAGCCCTGAGGGGACACCGCGCCCGGCCCCGCCGCCCCTCGCGGATCGTGACATCACGCCCGAGTGACGTCACCGCCCAATCCCCTGCGCGGCCGCCGCTGACGTCAGGCCCCGGCCCCGGCGCGAGCGGCCCCGGCTGAGGGACGGGGCGGC
>VZRZ01003356.1:148796-213060 GCA_013398175.1 Climacteris rufus | reverse complement strand
TTTTGTTCGTGCTCATCACCCGCACCGGCCCCTCGCCTTCATCAGGGGGGGGCTGTGCAGGGGGTAGAGCCAAGGAATCGGGGAATGCCTGGGTTTGGAAGGGACATTCAGGATCGTCTCCTTCACCCTCTGGCATGGGCAGGGACACCTTCCACTAGATCAGGCTGGTCCAAGTTCCATCCAACCTGGCTTGGAACACTTCCAGGGATGGGACAGCCACAGCTTCTCTGGGCAGCCTGTGCCAGGACCTCACCACCGTCACAGCTTAGGATTTCTTCTTAATATCTTGTCTAAACCTACTTTCTTTCATTTTAAAGCTACTACCCCTTGTCCTGTTCCTGTTCCTCCATCCCTTGTCTAAAGTCCCTCTCCAGCTCTCCTGGAGCCCCTTTAGGCACTGGAAGGGGCTCTGAGGTCTCCCTGGAGTCTCCTCCAGGTGAACACCCCCAGCTCTCCCAGCCTGGCTCCAGAGCAGAGGGGTTCCAGCCCTTGAAGCATCTCCATGGCCTTCTCTGGACTTGTTCCAGCAGCTCCACGTCTTTCTGCTGTTGGATCCCAGGGCTGGAGGCAGCTCTGCAGGTGGGGTCTCACCTGACTGGGGCAGAATCCCCCCACCCCTGCTGCCCACGCTGTGGAATGAGCCCAGGATACATTTGACTTTCTGGACCAATCTTCCTTACCCGCTCTGAGAGCGTCACACCATTCAGCAGCTGCGTAATCTCCCTTTTTTCTGTTTATTTTTGGTGGCTGAGGTCAGGTTTCCAGCGGGTCCCTGGTGGCTCAGGCTGACGTCTGCTCTTGGCGGCTCCGCGAGGGGCTCGGCGTCATCCCCGGCCGTGCGTCACCCCTGCAACAGGAGCCCTGCCCCTGTGTCAAGGTTATTTCAGCAGAGCTTGGCCAACAGCTGCCTGCCAGAGAGAACAGCTCCAGCCTGGACAACCTGCCACATCCCCCCTGCCAGGGGACACTGGCAGGGACACAGCGTCCCAGTTTGGGAGCTCTCCGAACCAGAGGAATTGCCAGCAGGGGATGTGTGATGGATTTGGGCTGTCCAGCCATGCAGGCAGCAGTAATTGAGGTTGAGCTGAGAGTATCCCCTTAGTTGTTGCAGCTTGAGTGCTCCCAAATGCACGGATCCAATGGAGTTTCCACTTGGCAGCACTTGGCCACCAGGGAGTGAGGCTTTTCTATGGGCAGAGTGGCTCGTGCTTCATCTTCTGGATGCCCAAGGAAGGTGCTTTCTCCTCAAGCTCTTGATACAGTTGGAAAAATTACAGGAGCTTCCCAATGCATAAGCCCTTCCCCAGGTCTGAAGCAGAAACTGGGGGGTTTGGAGGCAAATGTGAGTTGGGAGCTTGGAGCTCAGTGTGTTGGTGTGGATCATGTGCCCGAGGATGTGGCTGGGAATCTGCGAGATCCTGTGCTCTAGAGAGTCCCTTCATTTCCTTTGAAAGAAGAAGGTTCTGGATTCTTTGGTTTAACTCTTTGGAGGAGCATCCCAGCAGCTGTGCAGCCCCCAGAAATCCTGTGGGAGCTCTGGGCTTTGGTTTTGACCTCTCTCTCCTCCCATTTTCCTTGAAGCTTGCAGTGGGATTTTCCAGACCAAGCCCATGACTTTCTTATCTTCCTTATCACCGTGACGTTCTATTAATAACCAATTTATAAGAACTGCTGCTTTCCATGAAAGTTTTTGACTTTTATGTGAGCAACAGGTGTTGCTGCTTATGTAACACTTGGAAACCTCACAGAGGAGCAGCAGCTGGCAGTGAACTCACTAAATGTCATTTTATGAATGCTCCTTTTTTTTTTTTATTCCCTCTTTTCCCTCTCCCCGTGCTTTAATCTTCTTACAAACCCCAGAAATTGCCTGCTATCCCAGGCTGATTATTGCTGTACATTGGAACACGTGTTTGCTTTATTCTAATCCTTTGCACTGCCACTCTTTAGTTTAAACTGTGTCCTTCAGCCACAGCCTGAGGCTTGGTGGTTCTGGGACTTGGAGGAGCTGCTTGTGCACCTTCAGAGCCCTTTCCCTGCCTATCCCAAACTTCCAGGCATTTCAAAATCCAGCAGAAAGGAACAAACTGATTTCTCTGGCTGCTGCTGCTCTCACACACAGGGTTTTTTTTTCCTTTTTTTTTTTTTCCTAAGGTGTGGGACAACTCCTACTTTCTGCCAGGCTTTGATTGGCTTTCCCAAGAGGCAGTGTCCTATAAATTGCCTTCTCCACTCTGCTTCTGCCTTATCACCAGCTGAGGGACAGGTGAGTACAGAAGAGGGAAGATTTCAGCAGCAATTCCATGGCTTAACCCTTGAAATTAGCCTTGCTTATTAATTTAAATTAGTGGGGTGGGGGAAATTGCTTTGGTGTTTCAAAAGAAAACTTCCTCATTTCATTGACAGTTTCTAATATCAGTTTGAGTTGATGAATGATATCATGGGCTATGAAGCTGTTCAGAAGGTGATAGGGGAGGGGGGTTTGAAAATATATCAAGGGATCACAGAATGGTTTGGGTTGGAAGGGACCTTAAAGCTCATCCTGTTTCACCTTCCACTATAAATTTTACCTCTGTATTATATAGTTAATTTTTTTCTCTTCAGTTCCCAATGGAACAGAAGTATTACTTCTTACTTGGCATAGTAAGAAAGGGAAGCCTATCAAAAAAATTCAAGTTCTTTTACATCAGTGAAATCAATAATTTTTTGTGTTCAGTGCTGTTAATAACTCCTGGAAGGTATTTAAGATGGGAAACTTGGATCTAGCGGAATGGGCTTTTCTGTCTGAGTTGCTTTTGCAAGTTAGTTTGTTGGGGCTGACTTCAGCTATTTGGGGAAGTGTTTTTGAGGCATAATATTAATTTCTTTGTATATCTGTGCATTTTTTGGCAGCTTTAGAATTTAGTCACACCTGGGGTTTTTTTTTCCCCCTTTGTATTTGAAATAGAAATAAATGTCACTGGTGGGGTTTGTGCAGCAGCTCTGCTGCCTGGGTGTTTCAGTGTCTGGTTTAAAATGCATTTACTGTTCCGAGTCAGCCTGTGAGTAAATTCTCAACTTAAGCCTCTGTGGTTTCACTCCAGGTGCATTTGGAAAAACCAGTCCAGTCATTGGGAAACCAATTTGTTCCCAGCCTGGCAATTTTAGTAACAGCCAACTTTTGTTTGTACTTTGGAGGGCCCAAAATGCCTTTTCAGGTACTTGAAGTGGAAATTTTTTGTGACACAGACCAGGGAGTCTCTCTCAGTGCTGGAAGATTTTATTTTTCCATTCTGCAATAGGAAGGGATTGTCATGAGAGCTGCTTGCCTGGGTCTGTGTCCAGGTGGATTTTGAATATTTCCAAGGGTGGAGACTCCCATCACCTCTCTGGGCCTCTCAGACTAAGTCTTTTTGATCAGTATAAATTAATTTTTTTAATAATGCTCTTTTATGGGGCTATTTTATTAGACAATAGTTAGTTTAGCAAACCTTCTGTGTTTAAATAGCAAAACTGCCTCAAGTACCAGAAAATTCTCAGCCAGGTGATCTGAGAAGTGAAAGGAACACCCACATTATTCACTTGTTTGCTTTTCTCTGTCATTGGAGGAGCTGGAATTCATTTGCAGCAATTAACTGCTGCAATTTCTGGTGAACTTCCTTCTACCTGACTCTCCTTTTTAGAATATATGCCCCAAGAAGGAGTTTGACAGGATAACCTCATCAGGCTAGCTTGAAATATGCTTTCATCTGGGAATTTACATATTCTGGATCTTTGGGAAAGAGTTAAAAATAGTTCAGAGGGGATAAGAATATAATAAATGATTGTGCCTTAAGAATTAGGTTTGAGAGAAGTAAATTTGCAGCTCAGTTGTGGCTGCAGGTGTGATTTCTTTGGGGTACTTGCCATTTCCTTCCCCAATATGAAAGATCTGCAGAGAAAATTGAATGTAGCACAGAGTAACATATCAATATGTGAAATAATGAGGACACTTTCCCAAATCCTGGCTAAATCCTGCCACTCCTTTGTTTGCTCTCTGGGTGCCGTCCATCCTGAGTGTTAAATTGGAGTAAATCTCCCTTTTTTTAAAGAGATTTCCTGCTGCCTGTGTTGGCTCAGCTCTGTTGCTGATGCAATCCTGAGGAGTTTTGCTTATTCACAGCAGCCTGCAAAGCCCTCACTCCAAACGTGGAGTCACAGCAGCTTTGTTTTATTCTGTGCTTGTGCTTCAAATCACAATTCGGAGTGATTTTTTGAAGAGGTTTAAACTTGAACCGTGTTCTCCCTGTCCATTTTTCTGGCCTGGGGATATTTTCAGGAGCTCACTCCAGGGAATACATTCCCTCTACTCCTGTTACTGCCCAGCAGCCCTGGCTCCGTTGGCACAGCCCTGGGATGGCATCGAATTCCTCCGCATGGGGAGCGTTTAAAGGCCGATTGATGGGGTTGGCTCCCTCGTGACTTATCTTTTCTCTCTCTCCTCGCAGCACATCTGAAAGGGGAAGATGCCAGTGATCAGGACCGTGGGCAGAGCTGCCCGGCAGCTGCTGCAGAGCTCGGGCTGTGGCTGTGGCATCCCCGCCGTGCCCGTTCGCTGCATCGGCGTCTCCCCTCGCCAGGTGGCCTCGGACGCCGCCTTCCACTCGGTGACCTTCTCCGAGTCGGATCATCCCCGGGTGCTTATCACAGGTTGGGTTGGAAGGGACAGCTGCATTCCTGCCAGAGCTGCATCCCTGCCCTCCTCCCTCCCCACTGAGCTGGGTTCTGCAAGTAAAAGTACCCAAAATATCCTGGAATTGTGGTGGGGTAAGGTTGGAGTCCCATGTGAACTTTCCTGTTTGAGCTCCAGAACTCCCCCCGGTTCCTTGAAGGGAAAAAAATGTAAAAGCTTGCTGACTCTCTGAGAAAAACAGGACTAATTCGTGGTGTCATACAGATAATAATGGAATTCTGTATTTTGACACCCTTTTTCCTCTGATTTTTGTCTCTTAGGTGGTCTTGGCCAGCTCGGGGTGGGACTTGCAAAGCTGCTCAGGTAGGTCATGATTCCTGCTAGTGAGGAAATCAAGCTTTAGCCATCACTGCTAGGAGCAATGGTTGTCTGGAAAGTTGTTTATACAAGTATCCTATTTTTCAAGTTCTATTTCTGCCTCTTAGCTTTGTAATTAACTCTAATTGTTGGACTTGATGATCGTTTCCTTAATGATTCTGTGATTCTTAATGATTCTATAATTAAATTTTCACCTTCATTTTATTTGTCCCTCCTGTGTTTGCTGGGGTTACTGACGCATTTCTTGTGTCTCCATTGGTCACAATTCCCAAAATAGCAGAATTTTGTCTAAGGGGACTGTCTGATGAGTTGTTTGCTTCCAGGTAAATGGAAGCATTCAGAGTCTGAACCCTCAGAGTTTTCCTTTTCTCCCAATGGCTTTTTGTTGTCTGCAGGGGAGTAAATTATCTCTGGGTAAAACTTCCAGTGAGAAGAGGGTAGGAAAGTCTCTTTTCTCAACAGGTTTTCATTTTCTGAAATATTTCTCTATCCTTATGCAGCCCTTGACTGCTATTAGAAGTATTTTATCATTTTTTAAGATGCTATGTTAACATTTAAAGGATTGTTGGGGGTTTTTTGTTTAGTGCAATAACTGATTTTATTGTGGAAATTACTGTTCCTTCCATATTGCTCCTGCAAAACAAAATAGCAACGTAGCAACTGATGGGTTACCTCAAAAAGCTGTGGACTCACTGTTCCATGTGGGTATTTTTACACAGGAAACGCTTTGGAAAGAACAATGTGATCTTGTCTGACATTAGAAAGCCTGCAGATAATGTTTTTTATAGTGGTAAGTGACTGGGGAAGCACATGGAAAAAAAATCTTGGCTTTACCTCTGATGTTCCTAAACTCATTATCAAAGTGATAAGTGGATTGCACTGACAAGCTGCTGTTCAAACCTTCTGCATAATGCCTTCCTGCTTTGAAGCCTTGCCAAGATGTTGATTTCTTCTATTATTCCCTTTTCCCTAATATTTCTCTTTGCATTTTTTCACTGTTGCTTTGCCACTTTGCTGACCAGGATAACTACTTGAGCCACATTGTGCTCCTGCTTTAACAAGCAGTGCTTTTATTCTTTTGGAGGGAGCAGGTTGGAAATGAAACCTGTGCTTTGTTTTTCCATGGTCAGGGAATTTTTTTTGTAAGGTGGGTATAGAGTAGGATTTGAGATTCTTTGATTTTCACTGGAAACTTAAATTTTTCCTCATCATTACAGTTTAGTGATGTCTTTAGGTAGTAGAAGCAGCAGTCTGAGCTTCATGTTTTCCTTGCATCATTCCTGACAGCCAATTTCCCACTGCTTCCCTCTCCTCCAGGCCCTTTTATCTTTGCTGATATCTTGGACTACAAGAATTTGAGGGAGATCGTGGTGAACAACAGGATCACGTGGCTGTTCCACTACAGTGCTCTGCTCAGTGCTGTGGGAGAGGCCAACGTGCCCTTGGCCAGAGCTGTAAATATCACAGGTATGTGGTGGGTTTTGAGTCATTACAGATGTGTCAGGGGAGGTTTAGGTTGGATATCAGGAAAAGGCTCTTCTCCCAGAGGGTGGTGGGGCACTGAACAGGCTCCCCAGGGAATGGGCACAGCCCCAAGGCTGCCAGAGCTCCAGGAGTGTTTGGACAATGCTCTCAAGGACAGGGTGGGATTGTTGGGGTGTCTGTGCAGGATTTCAGCTGGACTCAATGATCCTGGTGGGTCCCTTCCAGCTCAGGATATTCCATAATTCCTACAATGGCTTGAGGAAAGTGGAGAGTAGGTTCTGATAAATGCTGTTGTTTGTTTTTTTTTTTCCCAGGTTTACACAATGTTCTGGATATTGCAGCTGAGCATAATTTGAGGCTCTTTGTTCCAAGCACTATTGGAGCCTTTGGACCCACCTCTCCTCGAGATCCAACTCCTGATCTCTGCATTCAGAGACCAAGGACAATCTATGGAGTCTCCAAGGTCCATGCTGAGCTCATGGGAGAAGTGAGAATTTTTTATTTTATTCATTTCCTGAAAGTTCTGGGAGAACTTCACTGGCACAGGGTGCCCAGAGAAGCTGTGCCCTGGAAGTGTCCAAGGCCAGGTTGGACAGGGCTTGGAGCAACCTGGGATAGTGGAAGGTGTCCCTGCCCAAGGCAGGGGGTTGGAATGAGGTGAACTTTAAGGTCTCTTCCAACCCAAACCATTCCATGATTCTATAATTGTAACTTCATTAACTGCAGCATTCTTCTCGCATACTTTCCTCCCTTCAGACTTTAGTACTCAGCAATAGTCTGAGGCACCTCTGAAGGTCAAATATCTTTTGAGTTTTGTTGGGAAAAGCACAAAGAATTGGAGGCTGGCAAACTTCTGACTTGAAAGTCAAAGCTATGGGAATCTGTACATGCACAGCTTCTCTTTTGGCTTTGTGGTTGTTTATAAACAATATTTTAAGCTGATACTTTTATGCAGTTTTCATATGTGAGACTCAGGACTGTATTATCCTGACAAGTCTTGCAAACATAGGAATGTTCAGTTTCTGAGCACCAGCTCTAGACCCTGAATGAGTGACCAATCCATGTTGAGGATCCATACCTCCTGGTGTGGATGTGAGCTAGGAAAGGACAAGCAGGGAGAGCAGCTGCCAGGCAGGGATTGGAAACTGTTCAGTAATTCCTTTTCTGTCCTGAGACACCTACAGCCTGAAGATTCATCCTGTGGCAGGTTTTTCCTGTGAAATCAGTGGGAGTGTGACCACCTCTTGGTGTGTAACTCTGTGTTTCTCCCCTCCCTCCCCAGTACTACCACTACAGGTATGGCCTGGACTTCCGCTGCCTCAGGTACCCAGGGATCATCTCTGCTGACTCCCAGCCTGGGGGGGGAACCACTGGTGAGTGACTGGTGCATTGTGAGAGGCCTGGGGAGGGCTTTTCACAAGGATATGGAGTGACAGAACAAGGGGAACAGCTTCCCACTGCCAGAGGGCAGGGTTAGGTGGGATATTGGGAAGAAGTTTTTCCCTGTGAAGCCCTGGCACAGGTTGCCCAGAGAAGCTGTGGCTGCCCCATCCCTGGAAGTGTCCAAGGCCAGGTTGGATGGATCTCTGAGCAACCTGGGATAGTGAGTGGCATCCCATCCCATGGCAGGGAGGTTGGAGCAGCTTTTAGGATGAGCTTTAATGTCCCTTCCAACCCAAACCATTCTGGGATTTTATGATGAATAACAGTCCTGCTGCCAGATTTTAGACTTTAGGAGACTTTGGGGGTGGCCTGAGGATTGTTGGCTGCCATGAAGTGCACGACAGATGAGGACACACATCCATTATTGCCTTCCCCAGATTATGCTGTGAAGATTTTCCATGATGCCATAAAAACTGGCAAATTCAAGTGTTACCTGAGGCCAGACACCCGGCTGCCCATGATGTACATCGATGACTGCCTGAAGGCCACGCTGGAGGTCATGGAGGCCCCTGCAGAAGCCCTGACCATGAGGACCTACAACATCAGTGCCATGAGCTTCACTCCTGAGGAGCTGGCCCAGGAGGTGCAGAAATATGTCCCTGAGCTCCAGATGACCTACAACGTGGATCAAGTCAGGCAGGCCATAGGTTAGTATCTTCCCTGGATAGGTAAGAGAAAACATCACCAAAGGCAAAATAAAATCTCTTTTCTTTTCAGCCACTTACAAATTGCTCCTGTGCAGTCCAAGTCTTATGGTTCGAAATTCAGCTTTAGTAGTGATGAAACATCTCAGAATTCAGAGAAATTTTTCCTAAACCTCATGTTTCTTGGTTCTTTTTTTTTTTCCCTGCAGCTGACAGCTGGCCCATGAACTTTGACGACAGCAATGCCCGCAGGGATTGGGGTTGGAAACACGATTATGACCTCCCTGAGCTGGTGACCACGATGTTTAGCTACCTTGGGTCTGACTCCAGGATTGCTCAAGCTAACTGAAATGCTTTCAGATGTTTCCAGATTTCCACAGAGGACCAGGAAGAAATGGCTAAATGTAGTTTCTGATTTTCTGAGTCTTAGAGCATGTCACTTACTAATTGTCGTAAGTAGCAACTGAGTTGGGCAGAAATGTCCAGTAGCTGGAATGTCCTTTAGGTAAACAACATCCCTGGGTGCTATACCCAAACACAGCACTGCTGACAAACACAGAATTCTTGAACTTTCACACTTAGGCAAAAAAAAAGCACTTACTCCTGGCTGATGGCTCTTCAATCATTCCTGCCTCTTCCTTGGCAAAGAACATGGGATGGTGGTGTCCAGCCTGGCATTTCAGGCATATCCCGAAAAGTCAGTGATGGGTTTTGCATTTTCCTGGTGGAGGATGTTAGGCTGTAGTAAGATAAGATCCTTTCTACTCTTTGCTTACAAAAGAGACATCAGAAGAGCAGTTCCACGTTTCCAAATTGCAGGGGGTCATTGCAATTCTAGCCTGAAATCAAACTTTGGTCGGTAGCTCCTATTTATACTCAGTGCTGTCTAAGCATACACTTTTCTACACATAGGGCCTAGAGAGTAGCATTCTTCTCGTGATGCTGCTTCTAAATGTGAAGTGGAATAGGACTTGAATTCTCATGATGCTTTAAAAAAAACAGGGTTTACAAGCAAAGCTTTGTCCTGTTCTCTGCAAGTGCCGCTGCCTTCGGCACAACCTCGGAGGGAGAGCTGAAATCCGAAGAGCTGTTCCATGGATGTGAGTCTGGGTGGGATTTCAGGGAGGCCAAGCCCCTGTCTGGGTTTCCCAGCAGCACTTTTGGCTCTCCCAGTTGTTTGATGTGACTGCCTGGAGCAAGTTTAAAGGTGGGCTGAGGATGGAGCCTTACGGTAGAATCGGTTCAGCCTTGGAAATCTCTCATGTTTACCCCGTTTTCCACGTGCACTGTGTTTGTAGATGCTGTTTGTGTGTAACTCATACCCTTTTATTCTTCAGAGAGGGATCCAGAAGCTGAAACCATCTTCTAGCTACAGCTAAGGGCTGTTCTGCTCGTTGAGTTTCATGCACAGGAGGTTCTGGGATGAACAAGGGAGTTTTAGTGGATGCATGAGAGGAAGAGATGTCAGTTCAAAAGCTACTTAGGAGACTTCAGGAAATGACAAACTGGAGAGACAGGAAAGTCATATTAGGTAAAACACCAGTTTCCATGGATGTGAGTCTGAGCTGTCAGCTACTCTAGCTGAGAAACAGCCTCTGGGAGCTTTGGATTTTATTTTTTTTCAAAGAAAAAATATCTTTCATTTTCAAAATGACTGGAATTCCCTATTGGAAGCTCTCCTTTTTTTTTTTTTTTTTTTTTTTGTCTTGTATACTCCAGTAGTGTGTGTAGGTAAACACATTCAAGTATTTTATTATTTTTTTTTTGCCTACAACATGTTTGCTCTGTTTTCTGTGATGGTGCTTTTGTGGTTGTGAGTCTGTTGCGTTCTCTGTAACCCTGCCATGATCAGATTTTTGTCTCTTCGTGAAGGAGTCTCCTGCAGGGAATGTGTTTTCTCACAAAAGTAACCTTCCAATGAAGATTCTGTGGTGAAACCCAGTTGTTTTAAACATTTGTTACACTTGTATCTCTTGGTTTTGTACTTATCCTTTCATCGGTGGGCAAAGTAGGAATTTCCCAGGTATTTAAGCTCAAAGGTTGGGGCTGTTACTGAAACATTTTTGTATTGTTTACCTCGCTGAAAAGACAAGTTTTTAAACTTTTGGCCACTGTTGTAACTCTCACGTAGCTCAAGTGTAATTTTTGGCCCAATGGGCCAGTGAAGTCGGCCCTCCCTTCACACCCTGCAAGGAGAGACTGCCTGGGGTTTGTCTGCCCTGCCCAAGTGGATTGAATCCTGACTGGATTATCTCCCAGGGAACTGGAGCCAGCAGATGAAGGGCTTTAAAGGAGCTGAAGTGTCTTGTCCACTCCTCAATGCCTCTGTTCTGTGGGAAGTGTAAAATAAAGAGTTGTTGATGAGTCTCACTCCATTTCCTTATGTCACTCACAGTCCTGGGGTCTAATCCCTCACCCTCATTCTGAGCTCCACTTTCATTGGAGTCAACAGGAGTGAGGAGCAGGAATGTTCTTTTTTCTAAAACACACTGTCTTTGGTGGTGGAATTGCACAAAAACCTTGGAAAAGGAAATTCAAATCTATGACATTTTGAGGACAATTTTTTTTTTCCTTCAAAATGTTGCTGGCTTTGTTCAGGAGCAGCCATTTAAGCAACATAAATTTTTCAAAATCTGAAATAAATCATGTTCCAGTAGAGAGTGGCCTGGAGGTACCTGTGGTGACAATGAGGCAATGTCCATTCAATGTGTCTGCAATGTGTTGAGTCCTGTTTGAAATCCTCATTTTCAACCTGTGACCAATGATCTGGATGTTTTTTTTTTTCCCCCATGTCTTCCAAATTACCTTCTGTTGTAATGATGTTACATTTTTTTTCTGTATTAAACCAATTTGCTGTGGTACAAAATGTCCTTTTGCTACCAGTTTGGCTTCTGGGCAGAGACTTTCCTCATGACACTTTGAGCACTGTGGCTGTGATATTACCTATTCAGGAAAAAAAAAAAAAACCAACTTGTTAAGAATATTTTTTCAACTATTGTAAGTTGTTGATGATGCTTACTTTAATAAAATCCTATGCAGGTGCATTCTTGGTTTGTCATCCTTGGTGAAAACAGGGCTGGGGGCGCCAGGAGAGTTGGAGAGGGACTTGGGACAAGGGGGAATGGCTTCCTCCTGCCAGAGGGCAGGGTGAGATGGGATATTGGGAAGGAATTCTTGGCTGTGAGAGGGGTGAGGCCCTGTTGGGTCCTTGTTTCTGTGTCTGAGCAGGTCCTGGCTCCAGCTGTTGCACAACCCGTGGTGGGTCAGCAGGAGAAGCTCGTGCAGGGAGGGGTGAGAAGAGAGCGCTCCTCAGCACTCACCACAGCCCCACCCTGCCTCCTTAATCCATGGATAAACCCTCCCCTCAGGTGGAACGGGGCCTTTCCCTCCTCCCACGCCTCAGCTTTCTAATGCTGGGAACCTCTAGTGGAGACAACGTTCCTCTTGACCAGAGTGAATGACTGATGTGACCTTGTTGCTTCTTGGGAACGCGAGGGCGTTGCAGCGCCGCGCTCTTCCCGGCTTCTTGCCCTTCATCTTTGATCCAGGCTTGGATCTTGTCGAGTCCTGTTTGACACATGCCCAGTCTGGCTTTTAGAAGTGCCAAGGGTGATGGTGCTGCAGCCAGAGCCAGGCTGGGAGAGCTGGAGGTGTTCATCTGAAGAAGAGAAGGATGGAGGGAGACCTCAGAGCCCTTTCCAGTGCCTAAAGGAGCTCCAGGAGAGCTGGAGAGGGACTTGGGACAAGGGATGGAGGGACAGGACAAGGGGGAATGGCCTTAAACTGAAGGAGGGGGGGTTTAGATTGGATATGAGGATAAAATTCCTCCCTGTGAGGGTGGTGAGGTCCTGGCACAGGTTGCCCGGAGGAGTTGTGGACTCCTCATCCCTGGAAGTGTCCAAGGCCGGGCTGGATGGGGCTTGGAGCTGCTTTCTCCTCTTGGCTGCTTAAGACATCAGAAGTGTGCAGGAAGAGAAGGAATCTCCTTGCTTCAGTGGAAAGGTGTGAGGGATGTGGGTGATTGAGCCCTGTGCTTTTGGAAAACCCTTCCTGCTGCTCCTCAGGATGGAATGGAGCTCACCATTTGTCAGGAGCTCTGTGTTCCTGCAGGGAAGACAAACTGAGCCCAGGGAGGTGAAGAGTGGAGAGCACCTGGGTTATCCAGAGGGAAATCCAGGGGCTGGGATCCCCACCTTGCAGCCCCCTCATCACACTTTGTGCTTCAGTCAGGCTTGGTGGCTTTCCTGACCCCCTCCAGACAGTGGTTGTGTCTATTTTAGGTGAACATCAGCTGGCATTTGCCCTTCTCCTGGAGCCTCAGGCCAGACAAATGCTCTCCAGGCTATTTTTGGCTTCATACCATAACTATGTGATCCTAAATTCCCTGTGGGACTGAGTGCCTGTGGCATGCTGGGACTGAGGGGCGGGGAGAGGACAGCTTCTGGAGCAAACCCAGGGATTTCAGGGTGACTGGGATAACACAGAGCAGCTCAGAGTTGGCACACACAGCTGTGGAGACACAATTCAAAACACATTCATGCTTCACAGCACCATTATGGAAGTTGAATCCGGAGTGGTCATTGCTCAACCAGGAAAGAAATTTGCTTCCTGCACTTGATTCTGTGACTGGGATCAGTATTAGATGTTTTCCTTCAAGCTGGCAACGATTATTTGTGCATTTTTGAGGACTCAAGCCAACAGTTTGGTAAGATTGGCTTCCAGTTTAGCACTGGATTGGTTGTCCAGTACAACCACCACCCATCCTGACCCAGGGGTTGCTTCTGTGCATTTGATACCTTCCAGTGGATGTATTTTCCATAGTCCTTGTGCAGCCTCCTGGCACTCCCAAGAAAGTGCAGCACACAGTGTTCAGTTTTGAGGGGATTTAAACTTTTTGACAAAAAATATAAGCAGCTGAGTGCCATCTGCACAGTCTTGTGCCCTCTGTCCCCATCTCAGATGGGTCCCCACAGTAGAAAAGATCTTAAGTGCAGGGTAGTATTTCTTCTGCCCTCAAGCACAGCTCTGATAGTTCAGCCTATAGAGGAGAAGGCTCCAGGGAGAACTTAGAGCCCCTTCCAGTGCCTAAAGAGGCTCCAGGAGAGCTGGAGAGGGACTTGGGACAAGGGTCTGGAGGGACAGGACAAGGGGGAATGGCTTCCCACTGCCAGAGGGCAGGGTTAGATGGGATATTAGGAAGGAACTGTTCTGTGTGAGGGTGGTGAGGCCCTGGCACAGGTTTCACAGAGAAGCTGTTGCTGCCCCATCCCTGGAAGTGTCCAAGGCCAGGTTGGACAGGGTTTGGAGCAACCTGGGCTAGTGGAAGGTGTCCCTGCCCATGGCAGGGAGTTGGAACTGGATGATCTTTTTGGTTCCTTCCAACCCAAACCATTCTGGGATTCAATGATTTTATGAACTCTTCCACAGGTGAATGCAAAGTTGAATGGAAAACTCCCACTGGAGAGGTTATTTCTTAGCCCACATTTAAGTAACCTCAGGTTTTGCCAGCCAAACTTTCCCAGAGGAGCAAATGAGATCTTTCACTTGTGTGAGGTCCCAGGCTGAAGTAGCTGTGGATGTCCTTGGATCCATGGCTTTGGCTGACACCATCTGTCATTGTCCTGAAGGGGAAAGCAGCTGAGGCTCCACCCCTGTCAGTTTGGGAGTGAGGTTTGGGGCAGGAAGGGATTTGGGGCTGGGGGAAGAACAACACAGTTTTACCCACTTTACAGCTGTTGTCTGTTCTTACTTTACCTCCCAACCCCATCCCTGAGAATAGTACAGGGATTAACCTGGAGCAAGAAGCATGTCAAGTAGGAAATTGTGAGGCAGTGACCCTGTTTTGGATGGCAAATTAATTCATTCCAGCAAGACTGTGCCAGCCAGAGAAGGCTCAGGTTAACCCTGGCCCACGGGACTCCACATCAACATCTCCAGCCTCCCATTTCACCATGGACCTGGGACTTGGACATCCAGGCAGGCTTGGAAAGAAGCATGAGGAGTCTCTGGAATACCTTTCCATAATCAAAAAAAATATTCAATAATCAAATATAATAATCCTCTGTCCTTCTTCAGTGCAACAAGTGTGTCCTCCACCTTGCCACTGGTTGCTCAGCATTTCCTTGCCTTTATTCCTAGTCCTATGAGCCTTGTCCAGGGGAAAGAGCTGGGTCCACATTCCTGGCAGGATAAAGGCATCCCCAGGAGCTTCCCTGCTGCATTGAGGCCACAGCCTGTCCCTGAATGTGTGGGGTGAGCTTTAGACCGACCCTAACAAGAGCAGGTTCTTGGCAGGGCACATCCAGCCCCAAGGACACCACCAAGCCAATCGTTTTTTGGCACGACCGGAGCGTTGCTGCCAGGGTGATGCCACCTCACCTGTGTGATGCAACAGGTCCTTCATCCCTGCAGCCTTTCCACAATTCCAGGTGAAAGATTTGTCATTGGCAGAGCTGTTGCGAAAGGGATGAGTTAGAGGAGAGAAAGTAAAGTCCAGAGTTCATCCCCTTTGACCAACACCACCCAAAATTCATCAGATTTGGTGCGTCTGCAAAGCTCTTCCTCCTGGGCTCTTGTGATTCTGGCAGACTCTCATAGGAGGTTTAGGAACAGTCCTTACCTTTCTAATCCTTGTCATTTGAAGGAGAAATTGATCTTCTGGTAATGAATGTGAACTGTGTGAGCTCAAAAATCTGTAATTAATTTTTTAAGTGTCAAGTTTTAATATTTAATTCCTATTTTATTTATAATAATTCTTTATCTTATTATCTTGCTTAATTTAGAGGGATCAGTTTTTCACTACATCCACAGCAAAAATCCTTTGGTAAATACAGGAATTACACAGCTATTGCTCAGCTATGGCTTGCCATCCTTTCCTAAACTGTGATAAACTGCTAAAATGACATTTTTTGGTAGTGTCTTATAGGGAACTCTTCACAGAATATCTGATCATGTTTGGCTACACAGAAACACCACCCCAAGGATGCTGTTTCATGGGATAAGTGGTTTATTGAGCTCCAGCACCAGGGAAATTCAGTTTGGTGTGGATTTGTGATTGATGTGGGTGTCTAATAATGAAATTTAAAAGTGTTTCTTTTGCAAAAAGATGCTCCTTCCCTCTGCCTGAGTCCAGCCCCATCATGGGGGACACACATGTCCCTCCACACTCTTCCCAGCTGCAGTTGCCTTTAGGGAATGTAAAGGGAGGAAAGGACAATAAATGAGAATTTTCCCTTTCTCCACATTAATACTTTTTTGTCATCTCTCCTCTTTCCACATCCATGTCGTTTTTTCCATGTTAGGTGAGGGTTAAGCAGGTGTGAAGCTGTGCCAGGGACCAAGAGTTGTCACTCTTGGCCTTGTTGAAGGCAGATGTGCTTTTGAAACTGGGAATAACCCCAATTCCTCCTGCAATGTTTTTCCCACTGGAAGCTGGTGTGGAAGCTGACATATACAACAAACAAAAGTAATTCTCAGTCGGGTCAGAGCTGAATTTGCCAGAGCTGAGGGGGACAAGTCAGTGAGGGGCAGATCCTGCTCATCCAAGCCCAGGACAGCTGCTCGTAAAAACAGGGAATAGAATATTAGCATAAGTAAGGTTGGAAAAAGTCTCCAAGATCATCAAGTCCAACCTTTGGCTGGACACCATAATTGCCACTAAATCACATTATGAAGAATCTTCTGGTTCTCCCCACAAATCCGTTGATCCACACCTTGATCCCAACACCTCTCCTCTCACTTCTCCATGAATTTTGGCTCCTGCATGGAAGGCAGAGGCCTTGCAAAGCCCTAAGCAGAGCACAAGGTTCACCCAGGTGTTTGCTCAGATTTTTTTCTCTCTGCTCTCTGGCTGAGGAGCTGCCAGGAAAATAGCAACACCTTTATTTCTCCATCCATCCATCCATCCATCCATCCATCCATCCAATCATCCATGAATCCCTCTGTCCCTCAGCCCTCCTGGGTGGAAAAGCTGCCCCACCCCTTGCACAAGAGCAGCAGGGTCTCACTGGACACACAATCTCAAACAGAGCAGATGTTTGAGTGCTGATGACCCCGGGCTGCCCAGGGGTGTTTGCTCTGTTGGCAGCGTGTCCTGGGATCAGTGCCAGGAGCAGATTTTTCCAGCTCCGGCCTTCCCGCCTGGCAACAGCAGCCAGGTCCGTTTGCCTGAGATAAATCTGAGCCTTTGGGGGCACAGGGGGGACACTTCCCACCTGTCCCTGGGCACGTAGGCCTGGCAGTGACCCCAGGTGCTCAGCTGGGAGGAACCTGAGGACAGCAGGGCCTGGATTCCATGGGAATGGTGGCTCTTCGGTCCCTGGGGACACACCACGGCCCCCTCCAGACAATGTGTCTGTGCAAGGACCTCGGGAATTTTGGGGAGGTTTTGGTTCTGCAGAGGTTACGAGAGAGCTACAGCCATGGAGTGAAGGGGGTTGTGATGGGGAAGGGCAAAGTAACGAAAAGGCTTTGCTGAGCTGGGAATCCAAGGAGGGACACCAGTCCCTAAGCTGTTTGCCGGATGCAAATAAAAAAGATTGTAATTTAATTAAAAACCCTATTAAAAATACTAAAATCACAGAATGATTTGGATTGGGACCTTAGAGATCATCTTATTGCAACCCCCTGCCATGGGCCGGGACACTTTCCACTATCCCAGGTTGCTCGAAGCCCCGTCCAAGGCCTTGGACACTTCCAGGCATGGGGCAACCACAGCTTCTCTGGGCAACCTGTGCCAGGACCTCACCCTCCTCACAGGGGAGAATTTCTTCCTAATATCCCATCTAACCCTGTGCTCTCTCAGTTCAAAAGGCCTTATTTCAGTTTTCAGGCCCTATTCAAGCTCTGAATGCAATGGTGATGGTGCAGTGACAGCAGTGCTGTTCACACTGAGTTCAGAGCATGGATACTCTTCCAACACTGCTCCATTATTGCCAAGAAGATTCCACTCATTGCTCTGGTTGATGCTTTTTAATGATGGCTTTTTTTCCATGGCTGGGGATCAGATTTTGCTGAGCTGGAGGCGTGTGCCTCTCGCCTGCCAGCTCCCAAATCCCTTCCCATGGCAGCCACCTGCCATTCCTCCAGAAGCTGCCTCTCCATCTCTTCCAGGATACTCGGAGCCAGTCACAGCTTCCCTTGTCATCCGGCCAGGGCAGGGGTCTCGATCCTGCTGAGGTGCCTGTTGAAGTGGAAAGTTTAATTTAAGGCTTAACTTGTCCTCTCCCCAGAAGCCACTAATTAACTAGTGTTGATTTGGCTGGAGTGGAAGTGGTGGATGTTGCTCTGCTCTGGGCATGGAAGATGAAGCAATTGCAGCAAGTTGGGGTGTGCCTGGGGCTCCTGCTGGAGCAGGAGGAGTCTTTGGAAAGAAGATGCTCTGAGAGCTGGAGCCCCTCTGCTCTGGAGCCAGGCTGGGAGAGCTGGGGGTGTTCACCTGGAGAACAGAAGGCTCCAGGGAGACCTCAGAGCCCCTTCCAGAGCCTAATGGAGCTTCAGGAGAGCTGGAGAGGGACTTGGGACAAGGGATGGAGGGACAGGACAAGGTGGAATGGCTTTCCCCATCCCATTCCTGTTAGATGGGATATTGGGAAGGAATTCTTGGCTGTGAGGGTGGTGAGGCCCTGGCACAGGTTTCCCAGAGAAGCTGTGGCTGCCCCATCCCTGGAAGTGTTCAAGATCAGGTTGGATGGGGTTTGGAGCAACCTGGGATAGTGGAAGGTGTCCCTGCCCATGGCAGGGGCTGAAATGAGATGATCTTTATGGTTCCTTCCAACCCAAACCATTCTGTGATTCTGTGAAATACTTTTTCCATGGCCAAGCTTGGTGTCAGAGGAACATCTGGGCCAGGTTTCTTCTGTAAACTCAAAGCAGCTGCTCAAAGAATGATTTTAGAGAATTGGAATGATTTAGAAAGGTGGAAGATTCTCCATCCTCACTCATGGAGTCCAGGCCAGAGACAGGTGCTTTATATTATCACATCCTCTCCTCTGCACCCTGGACTTGAAGACCTTGGGCAGGATGTATGGCAGAGGCTGATTCAAAGCTTCCCAAACACTGGATTTTGTTTGGTTATTTGATTGTTTTGTATTATCAAGGGAAAATTATGGTTATGCACTGTTGTTTACATGAAACCAGCTCTCCCCTCCCCTGCTGTGTCACTATTTTCATAGAATCATAGAATCACAGAATCACAGAATCACAGAATCACAGAATACAGAATCATATAATAAACAGGAGGCCAGGATGGGAAGCTTATGGAAAAAGAAAGGAAAACGCTCCTTGAAATAAATCCCAGGGGTATTAAAAATGAGAACTGGTGGGGTGGGAACCAAATCTCCCTTGAGAAGGTCAAATTCAGGCAGGGAACACAACCAGGTGATCTGCTGGGACAAGATGCATGGGACCAGCATTGCTTTTAAATATTTTTTTCTAAAGGTCTTGGAACTTGGCCATTCCCCTTTTTTCTTCCCCAGGTTCCAATGCCATAGGCATTTTGCAGTCTGCTTCCCAAGGAAATGAAACATTGCATGCCTGAGTGTTATTCCATGTGCCCATCAGCCCTTCCCTAGCTATTTTGCATCCCAGGATTGATTGCACTGGGAGCTAGAGAGACAAAAAATGCCAAGGATGAAGAAACTTTCAGGTGGGAGCAGCTGGAAGGAGCGAGAGGGAGATGCCATGGGGTGAGCCGAACCCCATATCAGACACAAGAGAAGCCCCACCCTGGCACAGGCGGCTCCCAGGTCTCTCAGTGACTCGTGGTTACTCCCATCCCAAAACGTGGGCTCATTTTGCCATCTGCTGGTGCAATCTGGATCCCGTTGGAGGAGCGGGACTGGGGGACAGAGAACATCCAGGACAAGGATGGGGGGAGGACTGAGCCCTGTGTTGCTGTTGTCACCCTTGAAGGGCACCAGCCAAGTCAGGAGGGGACCAAGCACTGCCTTGCAAGGTAATTTTTTGTTTTCCAGAAGGCTTTCCTTGCTCCTGGATCTACTAATCCCTGTTCAAACACAGTTCTCCTCATGATGCATCATCCCCCTCCTAAAAATCCTGCAGGGAACCTTCACATTGGACCCCAGGCTTGGCTCAGGGATGTTCCCTCCTCTGGCTTGTTGCTCCTGCTGCTCTCCTGGTTTCACCTCCCTCAACACAGAGATCCCAAGGATGAGCTGCAGGTGGCCTGGCCCAGATTTTAGTGGGGTCAGGAGGCTGTGAAACCCATCCCAGGAGAGGTCCACGGACACCAGGGCGTGGAGAAGCAAGAGGATCTCTCCCACATGGACACACAGATGCACTGGGAGGAGATGGAGGTGGGAGACACTCACTGTAGGTCTGGGGGGATGCAACCCAAATATGCAAGGCCATGCTTGGCATGGTGCTGGTGCTGCTTTCGTTTGGTCCAACACATTTAATAGGGTTTCCTGGAAGAATTTTTAAAGAACATTGCACCCCATTATTCCTTCAGAAGCTTCCATGGGTGAATCATCTCCACAACTGGATTTTGGGGACGCCTGAGCCACTTGGAGATTTTGTTCAGGCCCGTGATGGACGAAAAAAGAAATCAAACAAAGCAATCCCAGTGCCTTCCCCACCAGCTTTTGGAGGATGGCTGGACCAGTAAAAGGTGTCAGGAGAGGGAGCCAGAGCCTCAGCTGAGAGCTGGGAGAGCTGCAGGGAAGGGTTGTTACTGCCATAGGGACTCCCCAAATTACACAGCCACCCCCTCGGGGCTGGTACCAACCACATCCGAGGATGCTCAGAGCCCCTCAGGTCCTCCAGGGCCCTAATTTTTGGAAACTGTCCTCTTTCATAGAATTATAGGTTGGAAAAAACCCTCTGAGATCATCAAGTCCAGCTGTTTTGGCTGGGGTAGAGTTAATTTTCTTCCTAGGAGTTGGGTAAATCAGCATGGAGACACATCCTGGGGTAGTCAGCACCTGTGGGACAGTTTTAAGCCCTGTGTGAGTTTTGCCTGGAATTTTGACTGCATTGGGTGCTCTGTGCTGTGGGTGGGATGTCTCCTTGCCCCCTCTCCCATGGCATTAGGAAGTTGCATCTCATTTTTATCTGTAAACATAATCCCTCTGTTTTGCTCTGTCTTTCCAGAAGCTCAGCTGATGGGAAATGAATCCTCAGATGGGTTGAATTCCCAATTTATCAAAATGCATCCCTTGTGCAGTTAACTTTATCTTCAGGCTTTTTCCTTCCAGTTTTCCTTCCCTCTGAATTTAAGGAATGCTCAGAAAGATGTGACAGCCCCATCCCAATGTCTCAAGGACGGGAAAGGTGGGGCATTTCTGGCTGTGTGGATATTCCAATCCCAATGTCATGAATAAGATCCTGTTCAAGCAAACTCAAAACCTTAGTCAGGGCAGAGAAAAGTGCAGATCTGAGTGTGAGAAAAGGTGGTGAATGAAACTTTTGTCTTTCCTGGGAGGGAAATCTGGAGCCTGGTGGTTTTAAAAGTGGAGAGAGGCAGGATCCTGCCTCCTTCCTTTGTCAGTGAAGCAGGAGGAAGGATGGAGAGCCTGAATTTGGTGCCTGGCCCTGGAAATGCAGAGATGGCAGTGCTGCACCCCACATATTCACCATGACCTGGGCACCCTGACCCTGGGAGCTTCAGGCACTGAGCCCTGTCCTGCCAATCGTCTCCAGCTCCGTTTCAGAGCTCCCTGAATTATTGATGGCTCTGATGCAGGAGTTTATAATTAGCTCCCCAGACCTTTTCCCTCTGGGCTGGAGCTGGGAACACACTTTCTCTTTCAGTGGTTTTGCTCTGACTTGAGCAGATTGAGGAGGGAGGAGGGGAATAAGAGATGATTGAGGACCTTGGGGAGCATCAAGGGAGGACCAGGATGGCTTTGAATGTATGGGGTGGTTTAGGAGTGGCCACCCTCAGGAAAAGGGGTCTAGGCTGTCTGAGGGGTCTTAAACCCAACCTGTACAGCATGAAGTCTGTGCCAGGAGCCAGGAGAAGGCAAAGGGTCTTCATATCACCTTTAGGGACCTCCTCAGTCACAGTGCTCATGAATTTACAGGTCAGAGGGAGAAAAACACTGAGCCCTGGCTGCACAGGGAAAGCCAGACTTCATCTCAAGGGGACAAAGGGCTGTGTTGGCCTGTGTTTGGATATAGAAAATGATGGGTTAGAGGCACAGCTGGGCAGCAAAGGGGCAGTTCAGTATCTTAAGGCTCTGCTTCAAGAGCCATTCATAGCCTAAAAATGGCTTCAGTGATTTCCATGAGGTCTGGGTGCATTAACACTCATTCTTTGAAACTCTAAGTCCCAATCAAAGCAGGAGCACAAATTCCTTGGGGTTCTGAGGTCAGAGGCACCAGCCCCCAAATATAACTCTGTGACTTGTTCTGTGAAGACCAGGCAGTTTGAGCTGCAGCAAAGAGTGGCACCTGCAAAGTGCCTTGGCTCCCACAGCCCAAATTTAGGGCCTCCTGAATTAGCTATGCTGGGGATGTTTTGCTTATACACTTGTAACACTTCCCTGGAAGTATTCCCAAGGCCAGGTTGAACGGGGCTTGGAGCAGCCTGGGGTAGTGGAAGGTGTCCCTGGCCATGGCAGGGGATGGAACTGGATGGGCTTTAAGTTCCCTTCCATTCTAGGATTTTATGAGAGGCTTGGCCAGGGAGTGCTTGAGGCCAAAGGTCCTCTCCAGCCTGAGATCTCCTTTTTTTGGCTGGTGGGAATCCCACTGCACAGTGCCAGTGGGAAAGACTGGCAGGTAAACAAGGGCAGGATGGTTTTGGTTGAGAGATGAACTGTGAGGTTGAGTCTGAGGACAATGATCTCTCCTTCAAGCCCCAGAGCCTGTGGTCACCACAGCTGAGCAGGGCAGAGATCTTTCTGCAAGGTCTTCCTGGAAAATCCTCAGGCATGGAGCAGAGATGGGAGCCAGGGCCAGCAGCAGGAGGGACTCACAGTAAGATTTGTGCCACTGCTGTCAATGCTCTTTTGGGTCTGGGGATGATCAAAGACCTGGCAGGAGAGCTCCCATTCCCAAATCCTTGCTCCAAGGTAGAATCTTAGAATCATGAAACAGTTTGGGTTGGAAGAGACCTTAAAAATCATCTCATTCTGACCCCGTGCCATGGGCAGGGACACCTTCCACTAGACCAGGCTGCTCAAAGACAACTAAACCTGGCAAAAATTTCTCTGGGCTAGTTTAAAAAAATGGATGGAGATTAAGGAATTTCATTTCTCAAATGAGACAGGCATTTGACATTTCAACAGGACACTTCTTCAGGGAGATGCAGCAGGTTGAAGGAAATAACGGCAGGGAATTAATTTGTCAGCAAGATGAGTTGTCTTCAATCCCAGGAAATCTTGGGCTTCGCCAGAATGATGACAGGGGCTCTGCCTTGAAGAAAAGCTGGTGCTGGGGTCAGCCTGGACAACACTATGCCAAGGACCTCCCTTGCCTGCTACAGCACATCCTCCACTCTCCTCAGCTTCACAGGGACTCCAGCATCAAGATTTGGCTCAGACACAGCAATACCCAGGCTCCAGCAGGAAACGGCGTCTATTTATAGGGTATCTGCATAGTTTAAGGCAGAGCTGACCCGTGGCTGACCCTTGTATCCTGTTCATGGGACAGGCTGAGCATCACCTTTACCGCAGCACCACCAATCCCACTCCCTTGGACACCCCTCACTCTGACCTTGGAGGTCTCACTATCCCCTGCCTTGCTGTAGCTTCAAGGTGTACATTAAATATATACATTTAAGCACATTTCCTGGAAATTGTCTCTTTTTTGAGGAGCCTGGCATAATTAAAGGGTTGGTTTGGTTCCAGCAGCCTGGGAAGGGCTCAGGCAGGCTCAAGGCTGTTCTCCTGCTCTGCACCTGCTCACCCTGGGCTTTGGGCAGAGGTTTGGCCTGGATGAATCCCCCTGATCCAAATATCCACTGTTCATGTGCATGTGGGGGTGGTGGACTGAAAAAAATGGGCTTTTTGGGGAAAAGGAGGACTTTCCTGAAGGCAACAGCAGGGTTTGGATGGAGATGAAGAACCCTGCTATGACCCATGGATGCCCCATCCCTGGAAGTGTCCAAGGTCAGGCTGGATGGGGCTTGGAGCAACCTGGGCTAGTGGAAGATGTCCCTGTCCATGGCAGAGAGTGGACTGAGGTTATCTTTAAGGTTCCTTTCAACCCCAAACCATTCTGTGATCCTCTCTCTTCATCCTGAGCATCATCCTGGGGTGAAAAAACAAAGATAAGGGATAGAGGGGGTAACTGAGGTTTATGCAGCCATGGGACCAAGCAGGGATAAAGGGGATCCTTCAGTCTGTGGTAGAAGGTGATGTTCATGATGTGGGTGTGGTGCTTGAGGACACCCTCAAGTGGATGTTGCCAGCTCTGATTTATGATTTATAGTTTCTGTTCCCTCAGGGCAGGGAAATGATCTCAACAACCTCTCAAGGCACTTTCCAGATCTCTTGATCTGCATTTCTGAGGGGCCCAGTGAGCCTGCTAACCCACAGGCCAACCTTCCCTTCCACCCAGCCAGGCAAAAACCCGGAGATGAGTGGATAAGGGAGCAGAGGGAGAGATTTAAGGTCAGAGCACGGGTCATGGGAGCCAATAACAAATAAACAAGGCTTGTTTAGGAGATGATTTATGCTGCATTAACATTGTCCCCAGTCTCCCACTCATCACTGTGAGCTAATTGCCCTTCCTGGAGCCATCAGATTTCCCTTTGCATTTTCAGACACTGTGCAAGGACCTGGACATGACCTGGTAGCTCAGGGCTGGGGCTGACCTTTCTGTTTCAGTTTCTTTCAGCTCTTCTGCTGTAATTGGTCATGCAATTACAGGCTAATGAACTGTGTCCCGGCCTCTGAGGAGCTCTGGGTCCCTGCCATGCTTCCTTGAGAGAACATGGGGTTGATAGGAGGTGAAGTCCCACATAAATCTTATAAAAGGCTTTGTGCAAATGAGCTCAGGCTGAAGTGGGGTTTGTTGTATTTGTGCCACCAAAGAGGGTCCCCGGGGGCCGGGAGATGGGAGAGCTCACTGGACCATGGACATCTCCACTGGGCTGTGACCTTTGCTCACATGGGTTTGGCCCCACTGCTTACAAAATAAAGGGGTTCTCCCTCAAATCTGGAAGGGAAAGGGTCGGTGTTGGGATGGTGGAGAGACTGGGAACTGTGACTCCTTCCCCATGGCTGGTCTCTGTGACCTCTGAGACGTGAAGTTCCTTCTGCCAAGGGTCCCTGTACCTGCCAAGGCAGGGCCTAACAGAGTCACAGAGGGGTTTGAGTTGGAAGGGACCTTTAAAGGTCATTTATTCCAACCCCCTGCCATGAGCAGGGACATCTTCAACGAGATCAGAACCTGGCTGAGGACACATTTTGTGATGGAAACAGCAATCCTCAACCTTTGCTCTCTTTGCCATTTAACTTGGTTGAAGCCCAAGGCTCCTTGGGCCACCTTTGCCGTGGGGTGTCATGGTGGGGAAAGTGTGTCCCTGACCAGGGAAGTGTCTGCTTCATGCCAGACTTACAGCAGAGTGGGATCAATGGGCCAAATTACCTCCCAAAATCAGTCCCATTAGACAAGGGGCCCTTTTCTGACCTTAACAAGAGCCCATGGCTCCTAAAAACTTAATTTCCACCAACTCACCATGCTTCCAGTGCCAAAGAATCCTGAAAGCCTGTATGAAACACTTGATCCAAGGATTTTTTGTATGTCTGCATCTGGAAGGGGTTCCTGGGGTTGATATTGAGTGCTGGAGACTGAGGGACAGCTATGACCCACCTCACTGACATGGCTGCAGGGTCTGACTGGAGGAGCTGCACCGACCTGGACACAGGGAACATCCTTGTTAGTCCAGGGATTTATTTAGCTGTCAGTAGAGGACATTTTGGGATGGTAAATATAATCCCAACCTCAATTTAGCTCCAGTGCAAACACCTACTTAGATCAGAACACAGACAGATGGAAATCAGGTGTATGGAGACACGGATAGAGCTGAATTCCTTTGTGGTGGGAAACGAGGACCAGACACGGGAGTCTGTGGAGTTGAATGGACTGATCCAACCACTCTCAGGAAAAAGCTGGAGCCAAGCACAGCTGAGACTGTTCAGATGTCTCATTTGGGAGAAATTATCCCTGTAAAGGCAAACCACAAAGCCTTGTAAATAAGAACAGACCAGGCAAGGCATAAAGAGCTGGAGTCTGGATTACAAGGAATCATGGAATCATAGAATAGTTTGGATTTGAAGGGGTGACCCTTTTAAAGGTGATCCAGCCATGGGCAGGGACACCTTCCACTAGTCCAAGTTGTTCTGAGCCCTGTCCAACCTGGCCTTAAACATTTCCAGGGATGGGGCAGCCACAGCTTCTCACCTGTGCCAGTGTTTTACCACTCTCATTGTAAAACATTTTTTTCTTACATCTAATCTAAATCAGCCCTTCTTCCACTTGAAACCATCACCCCTTGTTCTGTCACAACAGGTTAAGGCAAAACTTAAATATCCATCACCAAGAATTCAGCTGTGCCTCAAAGTATTCCTGAATTTATCTGTTTCTCTCTGCTCATTTACCAACATGGAATTTCACTGCCACAAAATAATCTGGCATACCAACAATTTCGTATCAACTTTTAGCAGGAACAGCACCTAGCAGCAAGGAGTGGCCACAGTTCTGGGAAGTGAGTCTGTTTTTAAGCACTTTCCCAGCTGAATTGAGCCTGGTTGGAAAACAGGGTTCCAGTCAGTCTCTGGGAAATACCAACACCTCCTGCAGCTTCTGGACACAGCGTTGGCTTCTGTCCTTCGAAATTTCTGCTGCCTCTGAAGTAAGGATGGGGACAACGGATCCTTTAATACTTCAGAGGAGAAGGGAGCAGGGCCACAATGCAAACCACCCAGATTTTCCATGTTTCTGGGCCAGACAGGTGGAAAACAGGACCACTGGCAAAGAAAGGAGGGAAACACAAACACCATGGGTGCAGTGTTTCATGGTGCACCAGCCAAATCTGAAATTCTTCCCCCTGAAGGTTTTAAAATTGCTCTTCCTGAGGCTGAAGGCTGATGGGTTCATTCCTTCCTATCCCAAGTGTAATTTCTCTTATTCTGACCTTATTGTAGCAGCTCCAAGTGTTTAATGTCTGGGATATTTTCCAGGTGTTTAAACACCAGCTTCAAGGGCTGACTTGATGGTTTCCTGCTTTAGTACAAGCTGCAGTTGGATGCAGGAATGGATGCAGGTGATTTCTGTCTGGTTCTCTCCCTGGGCCAGCAGGTTTCCATGGAATTATGTGAATTTGCCCCTCCTCAGAATCCAGTTTACCCTTTCCACATGGAACACCTGCTTTGAAAACATTTTTTTCTTCCAATATGAAAATTGCTCCAATATAGCTGAATCTGAACAGGCCCCAAGAGATCCCATTCCCACCTTTGAAGAGCTTCCTGCAAGGCCCTGTCATGACCTTTCTGGTTGAGTGGTTCCCATCTATTCCAGGTATCGCTGTCACCAATGTTCAAAAATTATCTGGAAAAGTTTATCTTAAAAAAGAAACCAAGCACCAGGTAGGCCCCAGGAGGGGATTTGTTCCTGGCCTGGTGACTGGTAGTAGTTTAGTAATACAAACCACAGCAGCAATTTAAAATCATGGAATAATTTGGGTTGGAAGGAACTCACAGAGCTCATCTCATCCTACGTCCTGCTCAGTGCAGGCCTAAATAATTCAGGTCACTGAGGGCCATGTCCAGTTGTGTCTGAAACACCTCCAAGGATGAAGAAGACCAAGAAGGGCCTGGCCATGTTGTGTAAAATTCTGGGTAAGGATGAGAGCCTGTTTCGCTCGTCTGGCACAGTCTCCCTGGTCTGAGAGACAGGAGACAGGCAGGGGGAATGATGAATAAATGCAACAATGCAGCTGTGATACTCTTGGATTTGGTAGGGAAATGGTCATTTCCATGCTCTTCACAGTCCTGGGCTTTGGAGGTTTGTCCTGAGAGAGCTGGAGGTGTCCGGCCTGGAGAAGAGAAGGCTCCAGGGAGAAAATTTAGAGCCCCTTCCAGTGCCTAAAGGGGCTCCAGGAGAGCTGGAGAGGGACTGTGGAAAAGGGCCTGGAGGGACAGGACAAGGGGGAATGGCTTCCCACTCCCAGAGGGCAGGGATAGATGGGATATTGGGAAGGAACCCTTGGCTGTGAGTGTGGGGAGGCCCTGGCACAGCGTGCCCAGAGAAGCTGTGGCTGCCCCATCCCTGGAATTGTCTAAGGCCAGGTTGGACGGGGCTTGGAGCAACCTGGGATAGTGGAAGGTGTCCCTGCCCATGGTGAGGGCTGCAATGAGATTAATTTTAATGTCTCTTCCAACCCAAAACACGCTGGACTCAGACCCCAAAGTGCTCATATTCCTGATTGGAAACATCCCCTAGAGTTTGGCCATCCCGGAGCCCTGGGGCTGGGCAAGCTGTCCCATAACTCTCTCCCAGCAGGATGGATTTCCAAGGGCTGTGGCAGAGGAAGGGGTGTGAGTTGCATGTGCTGGATGGGAGCCACCAATCTCCAGCCAAAGGACACGTTCTGCTCCACCAATCTGCTCCCTGTTTTTCCTCATTAACACTACTTCCATGCTCGACAGTTGTGATTTGAATAATTTGGACTGATTAGTGTTTACACAGCAACATTGGGAGGAAATGAAACCACACCAGAGCCAACAGCCAACTCAAGGCTCTGAGACACTGGGGTTTTTTGGGTTTTCTAAAGAAAGGGGCCTACATGACCTGCAGACCTTTGTCACTTGCTGATCTGCAAGTTTAGTCACTTTGAAATAGGTGACAAATCACTGACAGGTCTGATATGGAGGAGCAGCTCTCAAAGGTGGTTGGATTTTGAAGGTTTTAAGTAAAACTGGTTGCTGGCTGGAGGACAGGAGATGCTTAACTGTTGGCACTGAAGGAAGGGCAGGGGTGGCAGTGTCTCAGATTGTTCAAATTCCTTAAAGCACAGATCCAGCATCAGGGATGTGCCTCTGCCCTCTTGCTCAGCACCTGGAGTGCTCCAAACAAGGCCAGGACATGGTGTGTCCACAGCCAGGAGAGCAAGGATGGGGAGGAGATGGGGTTAGAGGAGAGCAGGCAGTGAAAAATTGATAGGTAGAGATAAAAGGGACTGAGGAAGGAAAGATGAGGGCTATGGGAATATCTGGGAGTCTTCTGTAAATGGATAAAAAAGCAGCCTTGGAGCTGTGGCACACATATGTGAACTCTGTAAATATTCACCCATTTCATGGAGCTTCCTTGACTTTTTTCCTGATCAAAGGCCATTTTTCAAAGGTTGGTGGGGATGCAGAAACCCCTTTAGTGAATTCTCTGCCTTTCTTCATCTCTGCAGGCAGAGAACCCTTTTCAGATCTTTTCCTGGGAATGAATATCTTGCTCCCATCTTCAAAGGTGCTGGTGGAAATTACGATCCTTGAAAATGTTGAGTGCAAAACCAAGAAGGTTCTTCCTCCCTATTCTACTTTTGGCACTGGTCACTTTTGCTTTTTCCTTGTCTTCCTGGGGCTCAGCACTTTAAGCTGACTCAGGTGATCCCAGGGGTGTCCTTGTACATCCAAACTGAGGATGTTCATCTGGAGAAGAGAAGGCTCCAGGGAGACCTTGAAGCCCCTTCCAGAGCCTAAAGGGGCTCCAAGAGAGCTGGAGAGGGACTTTGGACAAGGACTAGAGGGACAGGACAAGGGGGAATGGCTTCAACTGCCAGAGGGATGGGATGGATAAAGATGGGATATTAGGGAGAAATTATTTATTATAAGGGTGGTGAGGCCCTGGCACAGGTATTCCAGAGAAGCTGTGGTTGCCCCTGGATTCCTGGAAGTGTCGAAGGCCAGGTTGGATGGGGCTTGGAGCAACCTGGGATAGTTGAAAATGTCCCTGTCCATGGCAGGGGCTGGAACCAGATATCTGTAAGGTCCCTTCCAACCCAAACCATTCTATATCTCTATGAAATTCCCTGAAGGAACAGTGTCAGGGGGATATTTCAATGTAGGGAGGGAATCTGAATAACCTCAATGGAGTTTTGAGCAGCTTTACCAGTTTGCTCAGTTTGAGCTCTGGATTCCCCACCACAGAGGGATGGGTTTGGGACTAGCACGAAGCTTCAGGGATCCCTTTGTGCTTTGATTCCTGCAGTATTTCCCCCTCTCTTCCAAATCCAGCCTGCAACCACTGGCATTCACCTGAGGAGGGCATTTCCCACCACCCTCCCTCTCCTGCAAGCTCCAAGCAACCAGGGAAAGAAGAGAATTTAACATAAACTGAAATACTCAAACCCCAAAGTCCTCCTCCAAAGCTGATCTTTTATCTGAGGAAGGGAACAGCTCCCAAGTCCCCTCAGTGCCTGCCAGGAGTGTGATCCAAGCACTGAGATTATCCAGGGGCTGCTTTGATCTTTGGGAGCGAGCTGAGGGTAAAACCCTCAGAGAACTAAAGAAACCTCCCTGTGTTTACTTATTTATCTGACACTGTGTGCGTGGGCATGTTTGTTTGTGTGTGCAGGGATTTCTGAGGGAACACAGGCTTGGATTTCCTTGCTGGCTGGGTTTTTTCCCCCTGAAAAATCACACTTCACCCCTCTAATTTAGGTAGATCTGAGTGTTGGCAGTGACCAGACACCTCCCCCAGGTGCTTCCTCAGTGTCTCCATGGATGGTTGAGCAGTGTCTGGCTCTGGCTGAGTGTCCATGCCCTCTCTAAACGAGAGAAGAGCCGACATTTCTGCCTTTTCCTTTCCTGCCAGCACATGCTACTGCCAAGGAAATGCAAACCTATCCCTTCCTGGCTGCAAGAATTAATAACCAGCTCATTGAGACAAACGACACTGGGCTCTGTCTGTTCACGGCTCAGCAAACACCAACGCTCCGCTCTCCCAGCTCTGCTCTGCACGTGATGCAGACGGAGCTGGAATGCTGCTCCCAGGGGGAATTTGTCTCCCCCTGAGACCTCAGCTTCCTCTGTTTTCCAAGGCCTCCATCCCTGCAGGATTTCTGGGCACTGTGACACGTCTCTGCCTTCCCCCATTTGCCACCCTGCTTCCTAAATGGCCTGTGGGGTCCCTGAGGATGTAATTCCACAGCTCTTTGAGGGGAGGAATGTCATCCCCAAGAGGGACTGGGAGGATCCAGGTGGTACAAGCCGGAGTGGACATAGAAAATCCCTCCAGGGGTCACACACAGTCTCTTGAGCCCACACTGGCCAAAAAGATGCTTTTTAGGGAGAGCCTGTGAATGCAGCAGCTCTCCATCAGCCCATGCTCACGTGCTCCCTCAGCATCCTCACCCCTGGAGTTAGGGATGCCAGGGAGGACACCCCAGCCTGGTCTTTAACACTGATCCATGGCCTTGCTGCTATTTCTCACCCTTTCCCAGCATCCTTACACTTTCTGATGCCAACTGTGCCAAAAGCTAATTAATGGTATCACTTTTAAACTGATTCCCTGATGGTTTCATCCCTTGCTCCCCAGGATTTGGGGAAAGGGAGGTCTGTAGCTGTCATACCCAGCTCCTTCCTGGCCACTTGACACAGCCAGGGCTGCCTTGGGCCAGAGGACAAGTCCAGGCTCTGCTCAGTTCACTGGTGTGGGTGTGGTTGGTCAGTCTGCAGCTTGTGTTAGAGCCTAGAAACATGGTATCTTTTGGGTTGGAAGGGACCTTAAGGATCCTCTCATTCCACCCCTTGCCATGGGCAGGGACACCTTCCACTAGCCCAGGTTGCTCCAAGCCCCATCCAACCTGGCCTTGGACAATTCCAGGGATGGGGCAGCCACAGCTTCTCTGAGAAATCTGTGCCAGGGCCTCATAGGAAGGAATTCTTTCCCAATATCCCATCTAACCCTGCCCTCTGGCAGTGAGAAGCCATTCCTTGTGTCCTGTCCCTCCATCCCTTGTCCCAAGTCCCTCTCCAGCTCTCCTGGAGCCTCTTCTCTGATGTCTCCCTGGAGCCTTCTCTTCTCCAGGCAGAACAACCCAACCCTCTCAGTCTCCTCTGGATAAATACACTGATGGAAAAGCACTTGAGAATCATTTATGGGAATGTGACATCTCTGAGGTTCGCTGCTCTGTGAGATGTGGCCGGGATGAGGAGGTCCCAGAGTTGTTTGGAGGGAAGAGGGGGTGGGTGACAGTGGGATTCACAATCAGTGTCATTCATAAGAGTTATAGGAATAAAACAAACACTCCAAAAGCAGCTTGTGCTTCAGCAATGCAAACTGATACCAGGAGAAGGGAAATCAGGACAAGTGGGAAAATTCTACAAGGCGCAATTAATCAGATCCAAAAAATAAATCACAGCTCTGCCTCTGAGGCAGCGGAGAAGCAGGGAAGCAGAAAAAGAGGCTGAGCCTCTCCCTCTCCCCACACCCAACATGCAAATCCACCCTGAGCAATTTCTGGAGCAGCAGAAGGTCAGTAATTGATTTGGAGACCTGAATTTCTGACTACATCATGATGCAGATGTGCTTCCCAGCCCGGCTGATGGCTGTGCAGCTCCCACTGCAGCAAATGAGCTCAGAATACCAATGGAGAGGGGGGAAAGAGAACACTCTTGCCTTAACAGGGGAGCAACAGGGAGACAAAAAATCTTTTCATGCTGAATTAGCCTAATTTTGGCTTGAGCTGCAGCCCCCCCTTCCCTGCCTCCCTTCAATTTCCAGAGCAAAACTCCTGATTGGCGTTGCCTTGCTGGGGTAAAAAGATGCTGGAGGAGAAGGACAGGATTCACTTGGGGTTTTTTTTCCCTTGAACTGGAAGATGCTGGAGGAGAAGGACAGGATTCACTTGGGGTTGCTTTTTCCTTGAGCTGGAAGCTGCTGGCTTTGGAAATGATGCTGCAGTTTCAATAGTTGGAGAGGCCCCAGTCCTTCCTACAGCTCAGCCCCCCAGATCAGGCATCTTTTGGGAAGGACTGAGAGGGCAAAAAACCTCATTCCAGGGATGAAACCATGGTGGTGTAGTGGGGAATGGCTGCTCCTGGCTGTGCTGGCTGAGCACTGGCCCAAGCACCTCACCTGTCAGCCTGGATTGGAGCAAAAACCTTTGGGAGCTCTTAAAAACCTCCTGACTCTGGGCTTCATCCTGTCCAGAAGTTATGGAGATTCAAGGAAGGGATAAGAGAAACTCATGCAGGGTTGGTCTATCCATAGCAATTGAACAAACTCTCACTCAGGAAAATCTCACACTGATGTCAGGAACTTAGAAGTGGGGCCCAGGGTGAAGATGAATTCCTTAAAAATGGGATCCTGAGGAGGCAGGGTGCCTTCATCCCTTCCCACTGAAATCCTGTGCCCATTTGACCCTTGCCATGCTAAGGATTGCCCCAACTGGTGGGCCAGAAAAGGCTCTTGGGGTGCTGCCACTCATCCTGCAGGACCTGGGTGGAGAACCTTGGCTTTGTGCTAATCCAAACCTCTGGTTTATGGGTATTGGTACCTGAATACCACAACCTCGGGGTGTAAAGCAGCTGCCCAGGGAAGTGACAATGTTGGGAGCTCTTGCAGTGGTTTTAAAAAGCTCAAAGGTCCTCTAAGCCCAGGTTTGTAGGTTTTAAGCCCAGCCTTTCTCCTTACCAGCTCTGGATTTTGCAGCAGTGGAACTGGATGAGTATCTCAAGAGGCAGTATGAAAAATCCAGGGGGAAAAAAAAAAAGGAATGTGGTGCCCAGAAGAGCTTTGGGCAGCTGGGTCTCCATCCTCATCAGCCTTGCAGTGCCAGGATCATCTCCTGCCTGCTGCAAGCTGGAAGTTTGCATGTCTGTAGTGTTCCAAACCCCACAGCAGCCAAGAGGAGGGAGCCCTTGGGATACAGCCTGTGCAGGATGAGCACTAACCCGAGTAGAGAAATATCTGGGAACGTCACTAAACAGCAGAGCAGGACCAGCAGAGCTATTCTTTGTTTCTTCTTTAATTACATCCTTTCTTTTAAAGAGATCCACAGTGGTACAGGGGACAGATGGGCTGGGTGAGCTGAGACCATCCTCAACTCCCCCTCCTTCTTGTTTGTACAAAGAGATGCTGCAAGGAAAGGCAAATATTAGGCTGTTTGGGATGCTGAGGAAAGAGAAATTGGAACGTGAGCCAGCAAGCAGCTCCTTATTCAAGCAGAGCTCTCTGTGGCATGGACACAATCCTCCAGAGGGGCTGGAGCAGGGGGTCCTGGCAGCCTGCTGGAAGGAAAACTGGATGAAGAACATCTGCATCCTTTCCAAGCCTGTGCCCTTATCTCAGCCCCACAGCCAAGGGTGTCCCAGAGGAAAAAAGGTGTTGGAGGGGAGGGGAGAGGAGGAAACCTCCTTGGTCTAACGTAGGTCCATGGAGATAGACATGGGCAGTGATGAATGAATTAATGCAGCTCTGCAGTGTGGTACTCCTGGAATAGGTAGGGAAATGGTAATTTTCATGCTCTTCACAGTCCTGGACTTTGGATGCTTGTCCTTAGAGAGCTGGAGGTGTTCACCTGGAGAAGAGAAAGCTCCAGGGAGACATCAGAACCCCTTCCAGTGCCTAAAGGGGCTCCAAGAGAGCTGGAGAGGGACTTGGGACAAGGGCCTGGAGGGACACGACAAGGGGGAATGGCTTCCCACTGCCAGAGGGCAGGGATAGATGGGATATTGGGAAGGAATTCTTGGCTGTGAGGGTGGGGAGGACCTGGCACAGGTTTCCCAGAGAAGCTGTGGCTGCTCCATCCCTGGAAGTGTTCAAGGCCAGACTGGATGGGGCTTGGAGCAACCTGGGATAGTGGGAGGTGTCCCTGCCCATGGCAGGGGGGTGGAACTGGATGCTTTTTCTTTTCCCTTCCAACCCAAACAATTTTAAACATTCCGTGTTGAAAACACCTTACCTGTACACACACACACAGAGTCTGTGTCACACCCCTGGGTGTGTTCAGTGCAGTCTGTGACACACAGACACCCAGCAGGGGCACACAGACCTGTGCCAGCACCCACGAGCACAGCAGCACCCAGGTCCCCTCCCCAAACCAACCCTTGTCCCATGGCTCACACTGCAGTGGACACACACACACACAAACACTCACACACTCATTCCCAGCACACTCCTGGAAGCTGATCCCAGCCAGAAATCTCTTTACATGTCTGAGGACAATTAATGAATTTTGACAGTAATATTAATAAATTATAATCCATCTATAACAGTGCATAGAGCCCTCAAACCCTCAGGCTCTTTGACATGCCACTGCCTTTCTGAATGCCTGATGCCAGCTCTGACTCTGCTTCCCTCCTTTTCTTCCCTGAGAGCATCCTCCCCTGGGCTGATGAAGGCAGGGAAACTGTTTTCACATTTGGCTTTGCCAAGATGCTTTTCCTGATGTTCTCAAAACAAGGGTTTAATAAAAACCAACCACTCAGAGAAAGGAAGGTTTGGAGCAGAGACATTATCCCATCCGCCCTGGTCCAGGTGGAAAATGGCATCCCAGACATGTCAAAGTGAGAAATGTGCTCATGGATATGAGTCCTGGGGCTTGGAGACTGGTGAAATCTGAGGAGGGACATTTTCATGCAGGGAAGAGTGTTCATGTCTGCATTTCAGGGGAACAGGAGGTTTGTCTGGGATCTGGAGATGTCCCACAGCTCACACAGGCACCCAAAAATCCTGTCCCTGCCATCCACTCCTGTAAATTTCCCCTTCCCACCACCCACACCCCGAACGTGGCAGGATTTGAAGCACACAGACATCGCTGCAGGAGAGCATGGCCAGGTCCGAGCACAGCCAGGAATGCAGCACCTCGCCAAGGAGCACGTGTGCCTGGCACAGGGACATAATTTCCCAAAACATCCTGTGAATTTTGGCCCTCTGGGCTGGCACATCCACTGGACGGATGGCCGCAGGACACGGCTCAGGTAGGGGGGCAGCTCCTCCACGCTCAAAATCCTCCCTTTTCCCTCTGCTTCCAGGCAAGAAAGGGGCTGATTAGCACAAAATCCATGGCAACCCGGCCAGCAGCCTCGGAGCCAGCTCCCCGCTCCCTCCCCTGCTCGGAAAGCCTTTGTCTGCTGCTGGCACATCCCTCAAGCCCTCACTTTTTGCTCTCCTGGGTTTCAGAGGGAGAAGATTTGCTCTCCTCTTCTCCCCTGGGCAGAGCTGGTTGGGGAGAGGAGATTCAGGTTTCTCCCTTACCTGTGAGGGACACTTTTACTCCTTTCCCTGTTCCTGAGGTATCTCTGAAGAAGCCAGGTGAACGATACGCCCTGAGGATTCAGGTTTGTCCTGGAGGTGGGTAAACACCGTGGACTGACACCCTCAAGGAGATGATTCCCAACTGCGAACAGCACAGGGGGAAGAAATCAGGCTGTGACTGCAAAAATCCCCTTAACAACCACATGGCAATTACAGATCAGGGTGTTCCCCGTGGAAAAGACCCTACAATAACACTCAGGTGTGGCCTTCTTTGAGGTTAAGGGCATTCCTGGAGCAGTGAAGCGGCATTAATCCCTCTGGGACTGACGGAGAGGAGTGGTGTGAGCTGGCACTGAGCTTCCTGCTTGTGAGCATCTCAGCTAAAACCAGCCTGGAGTCCATGCCTTGCCTGAGGTCTGCATGTGCAGCCTGCAGAGGATAAATCAATAGGAAAAGGTGAATTTTCCTTTCCAAGCAAAACCAGGCTAGAGGGAAAGCCCCCAAACCCCTCTCTGATCCCTCTCACTGAGCCCACTCTGTACATGAAAACCATTTTTAAAGCAGCCCTTGAACCCACCCCTCTCCTTCCCTGGGGGAATCAGCCCCAGCAATGCATGGAACCCTCCAGGCACCTGGACGGGATGAATGGAATCCTGGCATCCCAGGGGGAGCCTTGGCAGAGATTCCTGCCATTCCCCCTGCTCCCCTTGGCAACCACCCCGGGAGACTGGGGTGAGCCCCTGAGGAATCCCGAGCTGGCAAGAGCTTCCCAAATCCTGGCCAAGCAGCCCAACATCCCCCTGTTTAGTGCCAATAAATGATGGCAGACGACCACGGCAGCAAGAGCATCATTCCCTGGCCTGGAGGCTTCATTTTCATGTGAAAACACGGGAAAAAGAGCGATTCTTGGCAGTAGGGGCTGGGGCAGGGGAGTTTTTGAGCGCTGCACGGGAACCTCGGGTGCCTGGCACGATCCACTCCTTGTCTCGGTGCTCAAGAGGTCTTGCTGAAGCCTGCAGTGCTGCCTCTGCCTAAAGATAAGCCCGAGCCTGCAGGCCGGGCTGGCTGGAGCCCAGGCCGACACAAAGAGGGCTTTGTGCGAGGGGGATGCTCAGGGGATGGGGCAGAGCTGCTCTCGGAGGGGACCGGGGGCCCGGAGACAAAACGGGTCCCCGGGGAGAAGCTGAAAGGGGACTTTTCTTTCTCTGCTGCCCGGGTGATGGAGGGGAGCTGAGCATGGGGATGGCAAAGCCGCAGGTGATCAAACCCCCGCGGCCGCCGAGCGGGGAAAGGGAAACAAAGGGGCGCAGGGGGGGAGCGGGGAAGGCAGAGTAAACACTCGGCAGGGATGGGATGGGAAAGAAAGGCAGGCTGAGATCGGAGTGCTGGGAGGCCGAGCCACGACGGCACCTCTGGGATGTGCCAGGCTTGAACTCATCCAGAGCCCTGCTTCCTCCGGGTTGTGATGCTGATGGACGGGCTTGAGATAATGTTGTCCCAGCGGTGAGAGCAAGGGGGAGGAAGGCAGGGTGATATCAGAGGAAAAGCACGTCCCTGTGCCCTTGGCAGGCTGGGCTGGGCTCTGGCCAAGCTGGGAAGTGATCCTGTGTGTGCAGAGGGGGCATCTGAACATCCCACGTGCCACGAGCACCAGGTGAAGAATTGCAGCTGAACTTCTGGCAAGTGCCAGACCTTGGCTTCGGGTTCACAGAATCACAGGATGGTTTAGGTTGGAAGGGGCACTGGAGGTCACTGCAAGCTCCCTACTCAAGCAGGGTTCCCTAGAGCAGCTTACTCAGGGTTGTGTCCAGGTGGCTTTTAAAAATCTCCAGGGAAGGATGTATCCAGAACCATAAGGTTCTAGAATGGTTTGTGTTGGAAGGGATCTTTAAAATCATCTCATTCCAATCCCCCTGCCATGGGCAGGGATACCTTCCACTACCCCAGGTTGCTCCAAACCCCATCCAACCTGGCCTTGGACAATTCCAGGGATCCAGGGGCAGCCACAGCTTCTCTGGGCACCCTGTGCCAGGGCCTCCCCACCCTCACAGGGAAGGATTCCTTCCTAATATCCAGGTTAAATCCGTGCCTTCTTCTAATTTAAAACAGATCCCCTTGTCCTAAGACAATCTGCCCACATAAAAAGTTGTTCTCCCTCCTTTTTGATTTAGGCTCTGGAAGGGGCTCTGAGGTCTCCCTGGAGCCTTCTCTTCTCCAGGTGAGCACCCCCAGCTCTCCCAGCCTGGCTCCAGAGCAGAGGAGCTCCAGCCCTTGGAGCAGCTCCGTGGCCTCTTCTGAGGACCCCAGAGGTGGATGCAATCCTCCAGGTGGGACGTCACAGAGTACAGGGAGAGTCCTGGGTCAGTGCCTGTCCACATCCCCCAATCTGCTTGACTTGCTGCTCATAAAGGAGGAGGAGCAGAGGACAGTTGGGGTCAGGGGTGGCAGGTGAGGCTCTGGGATGGCTGAACCTGCACCTGGAGAGAGGCTTGAGATGTTGTAAACTGAGCACTCTGGATTTCAGAAGATTCAGGAGATTTGATTTCAGCTTTTTTGAGGAGCTGGGATGTTGTTATGAGGGGAGAAGGTGTCCCAGACAGCTGGCTGGTTTATTTTTAAAGAAAACTTATTCAGAGCTTGGGAACAAACCCTGCCTTTGCACATGAAAATCAGGAATTTCAGCACAAAGCCTCCTTGGCTAATTAAGACACTTCTTAGTGAGCTGAGCTGTTAAAAGGGAGCATACAAGAGATGGAAATAAGGAGGGGAAATGAAAGAAGAGTGCAAATGCATGGCTGGGGCATTTAGGGATGAAAGCTGGAGGGCTGAGGACCAGCTGGAGCAAAGACAGGGCAGAGATGCTGAGAATGACAAAAAGGGGGGGGTTGCAAGTGTTTTAATAACAGCACACTTCAGGGAAAATGTGTGTGGGTTGTTGGATGGGGGGGACAGCCTAACAAATGGTGATTATGGAAAAGGTTGAATGCCCTTTTTTGCCTCAGTTTCTATAGATCAGACTTGCTCCAAGCTTCTGCACTTAACAGCATTTGGGAAGGAGAACAACCAGCAGCTGGGGAAATAAAATTTTAGGGTCTGTTTTGTGAAATTAAATGTATTGACATCCATGAGACTGGGTGAGGGTCATCCTAATGCTCTGATGGAGATCTGTGGTGGGATTGTGAGGCTGCTGCCCTGTCAGCTATAAAAAAACCGGTGGTGCCTGGTGTCTGCCCACCCTCAGGTGTCTCCAAGCATTATAACACCTTAAGAAAGTGAAAAAGAAGGATGTGGAGGGCTTTGGAGGTCAGCTTCACCTCAATCCCGAGAAAAATCATGGAGCATGTCCTCTGGGAGTTAATTTCTGGATATATGAAGAGCAAGAAGACCAAGGGCCCACAGACTCCAAGCTTGGGTCTGTGGAGCCTGGTGCATAAGCTGCTCTGCACAAACAGAATTCCAAGGAATTCCAGGTGAGACAAAGCAAACAAAGCAATCAGCTTTTCTTTTTCAGTGGCAATAGGTTTGAATTGGGGCCAGGAGGAAGGCGGCTGTTTTGAGGATGTGAAGAAATCCTTTAGGACTCAAGTCTTGATGCTAAATCCTTTCCTTCTCTGCCAGAACTGGGAAGAAATAATGAACAATGAGGCAAATTTCACCTCACCCTGTGGTACATGGAAAATCTCGAGGCTTTCCTGCACCAAGATTAATCCCTGCCCTTGTTCATCCCAAGGCTGGGATATGAAAATGATGAAAAACTCAAATAAGGGCTGTACCAGGAAATATGGATGGGTTTATACAGCAAGCCTGTGGCTTGAAGCATTCTTTTCAGCTCTAGGCAGGGGTTCAGCTTGGCTGTTGTGTGACATCCTGGCTCATCCCCCCAGGGGACACCTGGAGGATCTTTTAGTTGTTGTTTTTTGCCCAAAAGGAGGGATTTCCAGGAGCACCACCACCTCTCATCCTTCACAGAGGTGCTGGAGACTGCAGCTCTTTCCTGTAGGGCCCCTGGGACATCCTTCCTCTGCCATCCTCTCCTCCTGCTTGGCAAGGATCTCTCTGATAAATAATTCCTTTTTTTTATTGCTGATTGCATGTTGTTACTAGGAAACATCCTGGCATCCCTGGGACTGCAACTCGGAGCAGGCTGGCAGCTTATGAAGATAATTAAGATTTTATAGTCACCTTTCTAAACGAGCTGGCCAACCCTCCCCATGAGGGCCTGAGGGGGCTGGGGTCCTCTGTGTGTGCTGAGTGGGCTTGGGAGAGACCCAGGAAAGGAAGAATAACTTCTTCAGGACTTGGCTGGTGATGGTGCTGTGGCTGTGTTTGGGCTGGGGGCAAACCAGAAGGCTGAGGAGCATTTCCAGGTGCTGGATTTCAATCCTTGGCATGGTTTAGGCACAGAACAACAGCCCCCAGGCAAGGTCTGGGGGCTTTCATGGGCCAGGGACTATCTCTAAGAGATAGTTTGTCTGTGTCTGCTGTTTTGTCATTCATAATATGGACTTGATCAGACTGGTCACTTGGCATTAGGTCAGAGGATGGGTCCTGGTTGCTGGTGAAGACACAGCTCTTGCTGTTCCCATCCAAATCAGCAGTTCCACCTCTGGGGGAGAGGTTTGTGTGTCACAAGCCAAGAAATCTTTGTTCTTACAGCCTCGGCTCAAAAGGGCACTGGGGAATTGTCCCTTTGCAAGATTTCTGAGTCAGTGATTGCTCTCTGTAGCAAAGGATTATTGCACACTGTCCTGGCTGAGTTTCTTCAAGCAGTTGTTGCAACTCTGTGTGTGAAGTGAACAGCACCAGGGTCATTCCTGTGTCCAGGATTCCAACGGGTACAGCCCAGACTGGTTTATATGGTTAAATCCTCATGTCCCAAATGAGGCAGCAGCCACCAGATCACCAGTTTGGGACAATCCCTGGCTCTCACCAACTCCTGCTGGTTGTTGGAGTCAGTGCCAGTGGGGCTGGACCAACACCATGCCAGGAACCATGTGGAGCAGGCAGAGCTCACCCCTCGCCAGCCACCTGCCAAAGGCACCAGAGCTTTCACTGGAACTGGCAGCATGGGAAGGGGGACAGTGCACTCTGACAGGCTGCTGGTTCCACAGGATGAGTTTGAGAGAATTAAGAACTTGATCCCTTTGATTTGGTTTTCCATTTTAATTCACCCGTAGGAAAAGATTTTCTCTAAAATCATAGTCCCAGCAGCTTCCAGGGTGGTGAGGGACATGCTGAGCCTGCCAAGGTGCTCACACCTGAGAGTCCAGAAGTTGCTCAGCTGCACCTCAGGCTGAGCACCCATAGCATGGGGCATCCCATATCTCATTTTCCATCTTCTAACCAGAGGATAATCCCTCTAAGCACCTTCCTGGGGTGGTAGGAAGGAGCTGACCTTTGCGGATCTCCACAGGGCGCTGTTAGCAGCATTCCTCCTTCCCACTGAGCTGCCTCCTTGGCTACCCTTATTTCCCTCCCAGGCTGGGAACTGAAGCAGTTGAGGGAAACTCCCTCTGCCTCCCAGAGCAATCCCTATCCCAGAGAAATCCCCTCGTAGCACATGGCATTTCTGGAGCAGCTCCTTTCTACCCCCATTGTTCCCAGGAAGGGCAGACAATGATCTAAGAATGCAAAACTCCTGAAATCCCTCCAGAAAGCCAAAATTTATGAGCAGCCTGTTCCAACTGGCAGAGCGAAATTGTCAGTGGAACAAAAACATTGTGTAATAACCTCTCTCCTCCCCCTCATCCCCCTCTGGGGGGGAGCTGAGACTGCCACGAGGGAGAGGGGGTTCAGGGAAGGAGCAGTGGTGAAGCACTGAGCATCTTCATGGAATCACAGAATTGATTGGAAGGGAAAATAAAGATTTTCTTGTTCCAAGCCCCCTGCCATGGGCAGGGACACCTTCCACTAATCCAGGTTGCTCCAAGCCCTGTCCGTCCTGGCCTTGAACATTTCTAGGGATGGGGCAGCCACAGGTCTGGCATTGCAGACCCCTCTCTGTGGCTGCCCCAGAGCATTTTAAAGCACATTTGGGTGCTGAAGGCAACAGTGACCAGAATGGTTTGTGTGCCCCAAGGGCAGACCACAAGGACTCTGTTCTCTTCCCCTTTTGCAAGGATGGAGCCAGTCCAGGTCTTGGCTGCTCTGAGTGATGGGTGAGTGAAACTGTTGTCTTGATCCTTCTTCATGAAATAGTTTGAAAAGATGAGAGGTGAAAGGCTGAAATCGGGAGTTTTCTCCAAATTTGATCATTGCTTACCTCAAATTCCACATTCATATTTCAGCTCAACTTCCCAAAACTGCAGCTTGGGACTCACAGCAGTGAGTGTGACCATCCAAGGCTCAGGAGCGTCCCGTGCCTGGAGAGGGGATGGAGGTGCTGGTGCCAACCAGCTTCCCAGATTTCCCATGTCACACAGAGATGAGTGAGGATTTTGGGAGTGGTTTGCACGTCTTTGGGTGCTGCTCCTCCTTGGAGCTGCTGCACAGCTCCTCTGGACACCATCTGGTTTATAAGTGATGGCAGAGGAGTGGTTTCTCCTGGGGTTTTAGGATGTCTCACCCATGACAAAGCACTTGGTTGTAAAATGTGCAGTGGGGGAAGCCAGTCTGACTCTGGCTCTGGTGTGGAGCCTGCCACCTCCTCCTCATTGCAATCCCTTGTTTTTCCTTCCCCCTCCTTCTGTTTTCCTTGTTCTGAAAGAAAACCCACTCAGCAGACAGTGTTAGGCTGTGAAATAAACCCACGAGGTGCTGGGAATACTCCAGGTGGGACTTGAACATTTTGTGTGTGTGTGTGTATATATATATATATATATGTATATATATATATGTGAAGTTAAACTGTGATTATTGAAATACTGTGCAGCAGAGGCAATCTAAAAATTCAGTTTTTAAGCCCTTAAATGTCTCATTCCATGGCTTTCCTGGTGTAAAGGGACCCAGTGTGGTGTTTCTGTAATGGTGTCTCCACTGAATTTAATTAAGGTTTTATGGGGGTTACTGTGGCAGGCCTCAAATCACTCACTGATTATGGGATAGCACTTCCCAGTGCTAAAAGAGTGAGGAATGAGACACTTTCCCAGGAACAACGACCCTTTTCATCATTTCTGCTTTGGGGCTGTTTGACAGAGGAGCAAGGTCCTGTCCTTTAATAGGTCGTGGCAGTCCATGCCAGTGAGAGCAGACAGTTGATTGTGAGGTAAAGTGTGCAAAATTGCTTTGTGCTTTCTCTTAATTGACTCAGAGGAAGTTAAAAAAATTTAAAAAAAGCTGGGCCAATTAGTTTTTAACTGATTTCTTCCTGCTGAACAATACAGAGCTTTGGGCTGACTAAAACTTCAGGGATTGGATCTAGCTGAAAAAGAGAAAGTGGGAAAAGTTTCATTAAGGCTCTTTCAAGGAAAAAATTTTGACTGTTAATAGCCAAAAAATGTTTGAATGAAAATGAAGTGTTAATGTCTCAGCTTTTAAGTTAAGATTTTTAGAACTATATTTGCAGAGTTATAGAATGGTTTGGGGTGGAAGGGACCTTAAAGCTCATCCCATTCCATTCCCTGCCATGGGCAGGGACACCTTCCACTATCCCAGATTGCTCCAAGCCCCATCCAATCTGGTCCTGGACACTTCCAAGGATGGGGCAGGCACAGCTTCTCTGGGAAACCTGTGCCAGGGCCTCCCCACCCTCACAGGGAACAATTTCTTCCCAAGTAAAGAATTTTAATTAAAAATGCAGCTAATTATTCCCATGGATTATTCTCAAATTTGCTCTTCCATTTCATGAGGAACGTGTCTCGCTTCTGGGTGGCTGAGGACAACACTTGAATCAATGCCCAGAAGATTCATGCTTCCAAGGGATGGAGCAGCAGCTGCTGGTGCTCCAGATGGAGATGCAGCCTCGATTTCTTAGTCCACAAAAAGGCATTTTCAGGATGGACCTCGGAAGCATCAACCTTGATTTCCTCCAGCCTTTCCCTGCAGGCACCTTAGCTCATCTGGGAAGGGGAATGTGGCTCTAAGCCACAGGAAAGGAACCAGCACTCGAGGGCTTGAATCATCTCATTGTGGACAGCTGAGACCTGCAGGCTCTTTCTGGGAATTTTGTGCTGGGAGCAAGGACCTATCCTCTTGTATCTTAAAGCTTACCCAACATCTGGGTGATTCTTTATTTTAAAAAAATAATTATTAAAAAAAAATTTCAGCAAAAATCAGACAATATTTCTATTTATTTTTCCTCCCCAACCTGATGTATTTGAAATGCCACTTTTCACTCAGTGGCTGACTAACAGAAAACATAAAAAGGTGATTTATTTTTTTTCCCTTTCTTTCCTATACATTTTTGTCCAAATACACTGTGAGTGCTCCCACCTTATTTTCCTCTCACCTTCCCCAGACTGCAAGGTGGAGCTGATGGGTGTATGTGGATACCAAATCCTGGCACACCTGTAATCCTGGAATGAACCATCCCTGGGCTTCCCCGACAGGCTGAGCTGCAGCCACCCAACACAGTGAGAGACCAGAGGCAGAAATCAATACAGACAGAGTTTTATAATTAAAAAACTGTGCATTTCAACAAACAGCTGGCAGTTATACCCATCCCCCCTCCCCCTAAATGCAGAAAATACTTGTCTGGAACCCAGACGTCTGATTTTCTAATGCCACGTATAATGACCCCCTAAGACTGTGCTTGAATTAACTTCCTGCTTTTCGCTACCAGACAGGAGCCCAAAGGCAGGTCCACCCTGTAGTTGACTCCAGTTGGCCCTAGAGAGAACCAATCCCCCTTTTCCAAGGCATTATTTTCACTGAAAAGCCATCATTTCTATCTTCTGATTGAAAGCGCCTCTGAAAATCAACATGTGGAACACAAATTGATTTATTTTTATGAAAAAAGTAAACAAAGAAGAATTTTAATGCGGTGGGGTTTTTTTGTTTCCAAGATGTCCATGGGGAAATAAGGCTGTTTCTAGTAAACTAAATGGCACTGTGGCTTGTCCAGAGGCCAAGTGACAGTCTGGTCATAACCCAAACAAACCTTCCTCACCTGGAGAGCACAAGGTTCAGCACCCAGGCATGGAGTAACTGGTGCAGATAAAGCTCTGGTGCCTAAAATTCCTCCCTCTTTAGCAGAAAGAAAAGATACTCAGGGAGCTTTGAAGTGGGTGAGGAGGCATCACCCAGGGGTTATGGGGGACAGAGGACTGATCTCAGCCCCAGAATCTGCCCCACATGTCTGTGAACCCCTTCAATGTGTCCCTCCCATGGACATCTGTGGAGGCACATGAATTATTTGTCTTTGTGTCAACTTAAGCTCCCTGTGGAACCCCAGGTCTGGAATCCTCACTGCATCTTCCCAGGCACGTCAGAGCCTCACCGGATTCCGGATCCCGTCACTTTTTGGAACAAAGGCTTGAACCCACCCTGGAGCCTCCTGGGAGAGGCTTCCTGTGGGCTCACATGCACACACATGACAACTGACACACACACACTGAGCTCACAGACAGCTACAGGCACATCAACACAGCCACAGCTTCCAGAGCAGCGGGGTTGCACCTCCTGCTCCTTCCCAGGCCTTGGGCTGGCGCTGTGGACGCAGCCAGGTCTGCTCAGCCAGGAGCTCCTGCTTGGGCACGTGGTGGGGAGCAGAGCTGGGCTGGGGTGATGGGACCATGAAGATCATCTAATTCCAACCCTCCTGCCTTGGGCAGGGACACCATGAGCAGGATGGTTCCACTCTGACAGGGTCAGGAGTGGTGTCAGTACAGGAGGGAGAGACTGAAGGCACCCACGCTTGGTCTACACGCTGCCTTGGGTGCCAGGTGTCCCAAGACTGCCCTGACAAGACCTCTGGAGACCCTGCCCTTGCTGGTCTCTGCCCCCCATGCCAGGTACAGGCAGCTGTGTTGCACTGAAAGGCAAGAAAATACAGCATTCATCTCACATTCTGCTGGGCAGGGAGGGAATCCCCCATGTCTGCTGCAGGTCCAAAGCTCATAGCAGCAATTTCTCTCCCTTTAATTTCATAGTCACATTTTGATTTTGTTATCCAAAAGTCCCTTTTCTCCTCTTGAAGTTCCTCTCTCTGGTGGATGTGTGTTGCTACAGAGGATCCCGGATTTGCTGGTGCTGCTGTTGGGGGATGTCAGCCTGGGGTGATTTCTCTGACAGGAGATGTCTTGGATGCTTGATGCCTCCTTTGCAGGGAGAACCACACGGTGTCTTGTGGCTGACGACAGGATCCAACAGGATCAGAAATGTGTATTGCTCTGGGTAGGACTTCTAGGGCACACAGGAGACTTCTGGTCAGCTGGAATCTCTGAATGTGTCCATGATGAGTCCATAATCTATACCACAGGCAAATTGAAGCTAGGGTGCCCTGGACTCCATGGAGCAAGTCAACAAACACACCTTGTCACCACTTCTAGGGGCTGATACCATTTAACCCACAGTCCTTTGCCTGCTGGGAGGGCTTCTTTCCATTGGAAATCCGCTTCCCACCGGAAACAGCCCCATGGACACTGTGCTTGGACCAGCAGAGGTTGAGGGTTGATGCCCCAGGAGACATCCACAGGGGAGGGCAGCATTTTTGCTCCAGCCTGGGAGGAGGGAAAGGGGAAGGGAAACGGGATTTTGCTTTGTGGCTGATCTTTGACCCCTCCTTTGATTTTTGAGCACAACCACCCACACCAAGCTGCGTCCCGTGGGGGGAAGAGGAGGAGCAGGGACTTGGCAAAGGAGCAGGCTCAGTGCACCTGTTGGGTTCAGATGCTCTCCAGGCTTCCTCCACGCAGGCTCTGTGTTCCCAACAAGCATCCCCGGGCCGGCCCAGTGCCCACCTCTGCACTGCCACCAGGACCAGCTGCAGGTCCCCTGCTTGCTTCTGCCCCCTCTGCTCCTCGCTGGCCTCTCCTCACCCAGCCATCAGGCAGAGAGAGAGCCCTCTCCCTCCTTCTCCCCCATCCTTCCCTCTCCTTCCCGCCCCGTTCAGCACAGCGAGAACCGGCGGGAGTTGATGTTCATCTTGGTGACCCCGATGAGCTTGAGGGGCGTGGAGAGGCTGAAGGAGCTGACGAGAGGGAAGTCACAGAAGAGGTCGGCGAGTTCGTCCCTCTCCTCCAGCTCAAAAGTGGCGTCGTTGAGCATCCTCTGGTGCAGGTGGCACGTCTGCTCGATCTTCAGCTTGTTGATGTCGCTGCGCAGGCGCATGAGCTGCCTGGCCAGCTGCTGGTCCTGGAGCCTCATCTCTGCCTGGAATGGGGAGGGAAGATGGTTTTTAATTGGATAATTGGATAATTTTCTCCTCCCTGCTTGAGGCTGCACCCAGTCATAGGGAATGGAAGCATGCTGAGATGCTCAAGGGAAGGGCAACAAGGCTGGTGGAAGGTCTGGAACAAAAACCCTATGAGGAAAGGCTGAGGGAGATGGGGGTGTTTAGTCTGGAGAAAAGGAGTCTCAGGGATGACCTCATCACTGCCTACAACTCCCTGACAGGAGGGTGCAGCCAGGTGGGGTCTCTTCTCCCAGGCAACAGTGACAGGACAGGAGGACACAGACTTAAGCTGCGCCAGGGGAGGTTTAGGCTGGACATTTGGAAAAAATTCTTCACAGAAAGAGTGATCAGACATTGAAATGGGCTGCCCAGGTAGGTGGTGGAGTCACTATCCCTGAAGGTGCTTCAAAATAGACTGGAGGTGGCACTCAGTGCCGTGGTCTGGTTGATAAAGTGGTGTCAGGTCATAGGTTGGACCAGTGAGCTCAAAGGTCTTTTTCAACCTGGCTAAATCTTTGATTCTCTGAACTCATCTAGAGGTGCTCGAGCTGTGATGCAAGCCAGCAATGCATCCCAAAAAACACCGGCTGGGGATGGTGAATTTTTAACAGTTGAGAAAATCTGTGCCTGCTCGTGTTTTCAGGAGCACCAGGAAACCGGAATTAAAGCCATGCCAAGGCTGTTGGCTTGGGTATCTGTCAGGCTTCAGAGCCTCCATCTCAACATTAAACAAAGCCCAAATTAATTTTGCTCACAAGGCAGCAGCCACAGAGAGACGGAGCAATTAGAGGTGGAAAGGACCAATTAAAAGAACACCAAATAACTCATCCCCAAATACTCAGCCTGGCTTTCCAGCCTGCATAAATCAGAGCAGATCCATGACAGTCTCCACCTCCCCTGTGGCTTATCCTATCTCAGTGATTTGAAGTGGCTCTCAGGATGGGACCTCCATGGTTTCCCACAGGAAAGAGAAGTCCTACCTCCAAGCTAATGATCTAAGTGTTTTGGAGGTATTTTTTCTCCCCTGGCACCTGCCTTGGGCAGGTGGAAGATTCAGAAGTGATGAAGGAAAAAAGTTCTTTTATTTTTTTTTAAAAATCCAACTCATGATTAAGCAGAAAATTCATTGCCACAGAATGCTGTGGGTAGTGAAGGAAGGAGGAGAACACTTGGTGCAGGACTCATCCTTTGGCTGGGGAACAGGATCAGGAAGGGCTGGAATAGCAAATCAAGACAATCCCCACTTCTCACCCCACTTCCCTCCTCACAGAAAAGCAACAAACCACAAAAGCTGCAAAGAAAAGAAGGTGGTGGGAGAGAAGCTGAACAGGCCCAGGAGGAGGGGGTGGAACAGAATGATCTCTAAGGTGGCTTCCAACTCAGGTCATTCTAGGATTCTGCGATTCCATGATTTGGGATACAGTCCCCTTTTCTGGATCTTAGCAGCATGGATAGGGTCAGGTCATATCATTTTCCCCCCAGACTTGAAAATGAGCTGTTCAATTTATGGGTGCAGATGCAGCTTTGAGGGTAGGGAGTAAATTATTCCTGGCCTGGTGGGTTGTTCATGAAGATGCAGAAGGGAAGGGAATGGGGGAAAATCCCCTTGAGAGACTTCACAGGTGGCCTTGATATTCCTACATGAGACCTTTCCATGCTGGATACGTGGGTTGCTGCAAAAAGGTCATGAACCAAAGCAGCCTTGGGGTTGCTTCATCTTGTGCCATAATCCTTCCTCCTCCTCCAGGCAACATTGAATCCCAGAATGGTTTGGGTTGGATGGGACCATAAAGATCATCCCATTCCAACCCCTGCCACAGGCAGGGACACCTTCCACTAGTCCAGGTTGCTCCAAGCCCCATCCAACCTGGCCTTGGACACTTCCAGGGATGGGGCAGCCACAGCTTCTCTGGGCCTCCCCAGGACCTCCCCATCCTCACAGGGAAGAATTGGGAAGAATTCCTTCCCAATATCACATCTAAATCCCTTCCAACCCAAACCATTCTATGATTCTCTGTCTGACACTACACAAGGCATCGTGGAGGACCTTGTCTGGTGCTCCCAGACAGCAACTGGACTCCAGCTTGGCTGTCTGGAGAGGATCAAGTCACCCTTGTACCAACCTCTGAGTGAATCTCTCCCTCTCTCTCAGGAAATCTCTCTTGAATTGTTGGCAGTATCATTTACCTTTTTTAAAAAAACCAAACTATTTCCTCACAGACCTCACAACCTGTGCCCCCAGCAGAGCAATGCCACTCAGCAGGTTATTATTCTCTCACATGAGTTGCAATTAAAAAAAATCGTTTTTTAATATATTTTTCCCTGTCTCACAACAAATGCTGACATTTTATCAGGAAGGCTATCACAGGTGTTGAAGAACTGACCCTGGGTCACTCTTTCTTCTCTGTGTATCAGGTTACATAAGAAATACCAACAAAGGCTTTCATTGAATATTTTGAAGAATGTGGGTTAAAAAAGCCCCTGCTGCCAAAAAAAAAGCATTTAGAAGAGAATTATGGGGCCATTGTGCAGAGAGATGTGAGTTGGAGGTGCTGTTTGCCCCTTGCAAACCAGCTTTACATTTTTTTGGCTGATTCTTGTTTGTTTTCCATCTCTTTTGAGGAAGCCATTTGATTTCAGGAAGCTGGAAGACAAAACTTCTAGAAACTAAAGGTGAGGAACAATGAGGCAATGGTTGACTAAAGACATGTGGATGTGGCACTTGGGGACAGGTTTTAGTGGTGGCCTTGGCAGTGCTGAGTTAACAGCTGGACTTGATGATCTTTGAGGGCTTTTCCAAATTTAACAATTCCATGTTTCTGTGAGAGGATGATATGCATAATGAGGAGATGGCACATGGGATGAGGGCTGTGGATTATGTGTACAAGGAGGAGATGGCACGTGGGATGTGCTTGTTCTCCTTGGGAGACTGCCTTGTCTTCCTGAGGGCTTGGGAGTTCCTTGCCTGGTGACAGGTCCTGTGGAGGCAGCTCCATGGGGTGACAGCTGGGCTGAGGGTGGAGCACAGAAGTTGGGCTGCTCTGCAGGGCATGAACTCTCACTTCCCACACTTATCCCTGGGGTTTGGCTAGGGATGCAAATCCTCTGTCCTGCATCCGTGGAGTTGTCCCACCAAGCACTGCTTTGTTCAAACCCAGAATATTCAGTAGAATTTCAACCAGAACCCAGAAATCCTCGTTCTCTTTCCCTTTCCCAGAGGCTCTGCACAAATACTAAAAGCATTCCCCCCCATCCCATGCTGAGGACCAAACAATCGCTGGAAATTATGAGTGAAGTCCCTTTAAAAACAGCACTGTCAGGCCAGCAGAGCTCCACAAAGCTGCCTGGGAATTAATAATGGGATTACAGGGGCCACATCACGGGAAACCATGGGTTTTTGGTTTGCACAGTTCGCCCACAGGGCCGGTCACCACAAGGTAACTCCACACATCAGTTCATCCATGTGGGATGGCAGCAGGATCCCACACACAGCGTGGAGAAATCCATGGGGAGCATCCAGCAGAAGCCATGCATTTTATTTTCTTTGATCCTCTCGTGGCCAGGGCAGGAAGAACCTTAGGTATGTCTTACTCATAAAAACAGTGTTTTAACCCATTCTGCCCCTTTCTGCACACCCAGCTCCAGCTGTTTTTTACCAGCATGGTTGGGGAATGCTGTTGGGATGGACAGGAGGCTGGGTTGAGCTTCCCAGGGTGGAAGGGGGAACCAGACTCAGGTCCTTTTTGGTAGTGAAGCAACTGCTGGATTGAAATGCAAAGACGGACCACAGGACCTTAAGAACCCAGGGAGGATTTTCTGTTTGGATTGAGCCGCAGTCTCCCAGGGATGTTTAGTATGAGTGAGGGAGAGAAATCTTTGGATGTATCCTTTCCTGTTTTCCAGTCTGGGGGGCTCAGCCCAAACAGCTGCAAGCAGTTGCCTTCAATTTTGCTTTAACCATGCAGTCATGGACAGGAAAATCAGTAAGTTCCCATTTTCAGTGGTCCATCCTTTCCCTGCATTGCTACGGGGGGATATTAAAGCAGGGAGCACCTCAGGGCATAGAGATGTGGAGCTCTTTCCCAAAAGAGAAGAGTCCCATGGATGAAGTCCCAGTCTGGTCCATGAGGCTCAGGGGGATGGTCTGTGGAGAGGCAGCTGCTCCCACAGGGCCAGCCCTTTTCTTTTCCAAAGGATCAAAAGAAACTGAAATGTGAATTGGTGCTTTCCTGAGTGCAGCCACTTGGATTCAAGCATGGAGAAGCACAGGCCAGTCATTAGATCCTGGCCAAACCCTCCAGAGAAGTCCACATTGTCTGAGTTTTGGTTTGGGGCTTCTTCAAATGTGCTCAGATGCCACCCTGTCATGGCTAATTTTAGATACTCATGCTCTTGTGGTGCAGGCCACAGCCCCAAATGAGGTATCCCAACTCTTTCTGCAGTATCTGGAGAATACTACACACCACCAAAAGCCAGGAGACTGGACTGGACCATGTGTGGACTATGCAAAGCCTGTTTTGGCTCCCAAATCTCAGTCTTCCTCAGTTCTTTAGTTTGTGTTGGATCCCTCTGTCCTCAAAACAGGGTGGCTACACCCAAATTGACCCTGGGGATGGTCCTGATCCATGATAACTCCTAAACTCTTCCCTAGTTTTAGCAATTTAACAGAAGAGGTCAGAGTCACAGAATGGTCTGGGTTGGAAGGGACTTTAAAGATCATCTCATTCCAACTTCCTGCCATGGGCAGGGACACCTTCCATGATCCCAGGTTGTTCCAAGCCCCATCCAAGCTGGTCTTGAATACTTTCAGGGATGGGGCAGCCACAACTTCTCTGGGCAGCCTGTGTCAGGGCCTCACCACCCCCATAATGAGGAAATTTGGTATTGAATCATTGTTAAAATTCACCCAAGCACTTCCTCAGCCATTATCAGTATCCCAAATGGAAATAATAGTGCTTATAATAATAATTATTATTAAATGTCTGACCAACAAGACACAGGTATTTTATGATTTCCCAGGAGGGAACATCAGACATTTGTATCCCTTTTCAAGCTTTTCCTGCATTCTGGCTCACACCCCTCACATCTGAGTGCCAAACTGGTGAATTTGAGACAGAAAACCCATTTTCCTAATGGGACAAAGCTAGAACTGTTCTAAGATGTCCCTGTTCAGAGGTTTGTACTTTAGCCATACTAAAGAGGGAAAGGACTTTGAGTGCTTAATTTTATAACTTGTAAAATCTGACAAATTTCACAAACTAAGAGGAAAGTCTGACACCCTCCAGTCCTCGAGTCTGTCACCATCCCCAGGCTGGTGATGGCTTTGCTCTCAGCACGCATGAAAAGCTGCTACACTTGACAGTGCAAAGGCAAACAAGGGCAAAGGAGAGGCAGGAGGAGCTGGGGAGAGAAATGCTCCAGCCCCAGGGCAGCTCAGCACACGCTGAGAGCTGCAATTTGCTCCTACACCTCCACGGAACCTCTCAGCACAAAAACAAGAGCGGTTTGCATGTCTGAATAAATCAGCTTCTCCGGGCCAGATTCTCAGCAGGGCCCAGCTGGCTGAGGCTCCACGGGCAGATGTCAGTCCCACAAACCAGGGCCAGGGCCTGACATGCAGAACCAGGGCCTGGGACAGGTCAAGGGAGGTGACAGGCCAAGAAAAGCAGATGGACAATAAACCCTTGGGTTTGTCATTTGCTTCACTTCTGAATGTGAGCAGCCTGAACCTGGCTGATGCTGGACCAGAGTCCAGCAGAGAGGAAAATTCCTTGCAGTGTCCTTTGTGTGGACTGGGAGTAACAAGCGATAGGGCAAGAGGAAATGGCCTCAAGTTGCACCAAGAAAGCTTTAGATTGGATATTAGGAAAAATTTCTTCAGCAAAAGGGTTGCACAGCTGGCCAGGGCAGTGGTGGAGTCACCATCCCTGGAAGAATTTAAAAGCCAGGTAGATGTGGCACTTGGGGACATGTTTAGTGATGGGCTTGGCAGTGCTGGGAAATGGTTGGACTTAATGATCTTAGAGGGCTTTTCCAACCTAAACAATTCTATGATAGTACTAAATTTACTTTCCTGCCCCTGCTGCTTTTGGCTGGGATAGAGTTAAATCCCAAACTGGGTGGTCCTGTACCAATTGCCTCTTGGGAACAGTCCCCAGCATGTGCAGACTCCTGAAGCTCCAAGTGCTTGGCAGGATGCTCCCTGGGACAAGCCAGAACTGTGCTGGGGTGATGCTGTTGAAACAGCCTGTCCTGAACACGCCAGGAGCTGTGCTGAGGGTGTGGGTGATGAAGCTGCACACTCTGCATTTCATTCAGTAAGGACATGGCTGCTGCACTTCTTTCCTGGATGGAAAGAATCTTCACATTCACCAGCTTTTGCCCTTTCATTGGATAGAGGAATCCTACAGACCCTAAATAACCATAGCATAGAACCAGAATCATGGAATGGTTTGGGTTGGAAGGCACCTTAAAGCTCATCTTGTTTCATCCCCCTTCCATGGGCAGAGACACTTTCCACTGGATCAGGTTGTTCCAAGCCCCATCCAACCTGGCCTTGGACACTTCCAGGGATGGGGCAGCCACAGTTTCTCTGGGCACCTGTGCCCGGGCTTCCCCATCCTCACAGGGAAGAATTTCTAATATCCCATCTAAACCTACTGTCTGTTTGAAGTTTGAAGCCATTCCCCTTGTCCTGTCACTCCAGGCCCTTCTAAATAGCCTCTCTCCATCTCTCTTTTCAACTTTCTACAAGTACTGGGAGGCCACAATTAGGTCACCCTGTAGCTTCTCTTCTCTGGGATGAACAATCCCAATTCTCTCAGCCTTTCCTCATAGCAGAGGTGCTCCATCCTTTTGATAATCTTGGTTCCTCCTCTGGACTCATTTCAGCAGCTCCATGATTTTCCTGTGCTGGGCCCCAGGGCTGGGGGCAGCTCTGCAGGTGGGGTCTCACCTGGGCAGAGCAGAGGGGCAGAATTCCCCCATCCCCTGCTGCCCATGCAGTGGGATCAGCCCAGGATCTGGTTGTTTTATGGGCTTCATCCTGCTATGGAGCCTTCCTGATGGCTTCATTACCACAACACAAGCAAAAGCAAGGAAAAATCTTGTCTGTGCTGGGATGTGTGGAAGCTTGTTCCTTTATCTGGAAAGAAACTGGATTTCACCCTTGAAGTGTAATGTGAAATGCACCTTTTGGTTCCAGCACCGTGTGATGTGACAGCCTGGCCGTGCTCCCTCTGCCTGCTGGCAGCTCTTACCCACACTCGTGCCTCCAGCACAGCTATTTCACCCTGTGGTCAGTCAAAAAAATTGCTCTCTCTTTTGGGGAAATTGTCCTAAATTACGAGTTACATCCAGATCCAGCAAAGAGCAGTATAATTAAGTGGCAGGAAAATGGAAAGTGAGGAACAATTAGGGTTTGCTTGGCCTTTTCTCTTGTTTAATTTAAACTTTCAGTTTTCAACAGATGGTGGTTTAGATACCACACCCCAGTCTAAGGGGTAGAATCAGAATCTGGGACAATTTATACTTCCATCATGGGCAGAGATTGGAAGAAAAACCCAGATATTTTAAAATCCAGGGTTCTGAGAAGGGAAATCTGCTTCTTAGAATCTTTGGGCATCTTGAGATTCAGGGCTTACAACAAGTGTGAATTTAAGATTGCACCCAGGTCACAAATCTGGAACTGAGTTTCTCCAGATCACTGAGGGGTTCTAGGAGATCATGTCAAAATTCTTCTTAATAGGCCTTGGTTCCTGAAAGCCCTGATCCTGAGAAACAAAGTCAACAAAGTGCAGCACCCAGAACCACCTCTGTAAATAAATCCTTGGAATTAATGCAGCTGGGTGAATGCAGCAAGAGCAAGAGAAAACTGAAAAATAAATATTATCTAAAGCAAAAATAGCAAAGAAATCTTGAAAATTATTATTCACTCTTGTCAGAAGTTTTACTCAAAGATTTCAGTGCTTTTCAAAAACAAAGTGTCTGCACAGGAACATTTTCACAAGTGTTGGCCACAAGTGATGTCCCAGCCCCTGTTGCAAATATTCCTGCTGGGACTCACAGGCAAAATTCCAACTGGGCAACAGAAACAAAGCCACGTGTCATGAGTCACTTCCAGTGATTTGGGCCAAGTAATAAACACTGTTCATGCCAGTGAGGAGAAGGGAAGGATCAGTGGAAGTGTGGTCTTGGTGTGTGGTTGCTCCTACCTTTGTAAAGAGCACCTGGACTTAGTTTCCAGCCCTGAATTCAACTGCCCTGATGGATCATGTCCATCCTATCAACCTCCTGTGGCCTCCAGAAAATCATAGAATATCCTGAGTTGGAAGGGACCCACAAGGATCATCGAGTCCAACTCCTGGCCCTGCACAGGGGGGACAACCCCAAAATTGCCCTATGTGCCTGAGAGTGTTTTCTAAACATTTCTTGGACTCTGTCAGGCTTGGTGCATCCATGCTTCCTCTGGGAATTATCCCCAGGTTGTACTGAGGACTGAGACGGGTTGGGAGCTACCTGGGCCAGGATAAATTTGTGCCAAAGACCGTGACAGCCAAGTGACATGGAAAAGATTAATTCCTGCCCTCACACCTTGGCTCTCTGGATTTTCCTAGCACAGGTTCCTAGAACAGACAAAATATTTTTGTTGTCTTTCTCTCTGTGGAACTACCAGTGCATAACTACCAGAAATAAACAGATGTGTGAGACAGGGCCCAAGGCTGGGATGAGAGAATGACTGAAATGTGGACTGATTTTAGTGAAGCAGAAGGCAACAGACGATGGGCCTGGAAGAGCCAGGAGTGGAAAACACAACAACTGATTGTTGCCTTTCCACCTGGGGTTGGAGGCGGGTAGGGGCAAGAAATTTCCTTGTTCTTCTATTTTTATCCCTCTGGAAAACTTTTTCTACCAGGGGCAGGACAATCACTTACCAGCTCCTTCCTGAGCCACGTCAAGGCTTCGTCGATGCTCTCAAAGCCGCCTATCCTCCCTGAGGTGACAGTCCCCTTGTCGTGGGCAGGGCTCCCGTTGAGGTGCAGCTGCACCTTCCTGATGGGGACAGTCTCCCCCGGGGTCTTTTTGGCCTCTGTGGTCTCCTCCTCACCATCTCCCTCAGGCTGGGGGCTCTTCCAAGCCTGTTCCTCCAGCTTCGCCTTCCATTCCAAGTAGGAAGGGCGCCGGGTCTCCAGCCTCAGCTTCTCTGTCAATGCCTTGAGGGTCCTCAGGTGATCATCTGGAGGAGGAACCCCTCCAGAGCCAGCATCCGTGCTGTCCAGTGCCTCTTCTATTTGGATTTGGGGGACAGACATCCTCTCTGGGAGTCAGAAGGCATAGAGGTGGGCTGGAAAGGACGAGGGACACGGATGGGAACCCTCAAGGTGTGACCAGGTGTCACAGGGTGTCCGACACAGCTCCTTGGAGGACAGCTGAGGTGTGGGCTCCTGCTCAAGCACCAGACCAGCCTTGGATGAACACCTAGAAGACAAAAAAAAGGATTGGTTTCCAGTTTAAAAAGGAAAAGGGAGACAGGAAAGAGAGACAGCTCTTGCTGGAGCAGGGGGAGTGAGGGTTTTGGGAGAGGCTCAGTGCCAAGGTGCTGCTTGGGAGTGTGACCTCACCTCGCCTATCTGACAGCTTTGAGGCAGGAACAGACAGGCTCTGGCTTTCAGCAAAGCTCGGGTTACCTACACCTCCAATCTTAACTCAAGGGGCCATGCAAGGGTTGCCAAGGAGGCCAGGACACATTCCCAGATCCCAAAGTCCTCTGGACACAACAGTGGCTGCTGCTGGACCTCAGGGCTGTCTGTGCACAAGGTTTCTGATTTTCTCCCTGGCAAACCCACATTTCCCCATTTGGGCAAATCAGGTCCAGATGAAATAAGACAAACTGAATGAGGAGAAGTTTAGATTAGATATTAGGAAGAAATTCTTGGCTGTGACGGTGGTGAGGCCCTGGCACAGGTTTCCCAGAGAAGCTGTGGCTGCCCCATCCCTGGAAGTGTCCAAGGCCAGGTTGGACGGGGCTTGGAGCAACCTGGGCTAGTGGAAGGTGTCACTGCCCATGGCAGTGGAACAAGCTGATCTTTAAGGTCCCTTCCAACCCAAACCATTCTGTGATTCTGTGAACACAAATTTTTCCCAAGAGTTTGAGTCAAAAGAAAAACTGGTGAAAGGGACAAAAGGGGACTTATTCTTCCCCTTGCCACTCCAATTTTACAGATCTCTGTTTAGGTCTGGCTTTGCTGATGCAGCCTTAGGATTCCTCTCCCTCCTGACCTGACCAGGAGCATGGTCCCAGACACATGGGGGACTAACTGGGGTTCTGGCATGGTTTGGGTTCAGATTGGAATTGTGGTTTCCATCACCAGCCACATCCAGTTTACCCACTGGGAATGGTCCCTTGAAAACACCCCTTTGGACGACTAGCCCAGGGAAGCCAGGAGCTTCCTCCCCACTTCTCCTCCTGTCAGCACTCATGGAAGCTGTGCCCAGAGCTGGTCTGACAAATCCTGGGACCTGAAGGGACAGAGGACTCAAACAACTCTTCAAGAGCAAAGCTCGGGCAGCTTCTCTATTCATTTGCTGGCAGGATCAGATAAAAGACATTCTCAAGGTCGTGTGCTCATCTATAGCTGAGCTAGGAATAGATCCAGAGCTCTCCTCCAGACATCAGACACAAAACGAAATACTCTTTTGCCTGCCTGGTAAGATGCCTGGAAAAACCAGGCAGGTTATATGCAGCTTCCTAGAGTTACTCAGCCATTCTTCTCCCTGCCGTTTCCACAAAGGCATGTGCAGCTCTGAAATCCAGACCATAATTACGCCTCTCCAACCTTTTCAGTAGGAAGATTCAATTTAAAATAAACACCATGAGAGAGCAAGATTTATCCCACAATTGTGTGGGGGCACATGAGCTGAACGAGGAGTTGATAACGTACACACAGACAGTGTGGGGGTGGAGAATTAGTCATGTTGTGGTCTCGTTCCTGCTCCTATTTATGTTAATGAGAGTTTTACGGGGAGAGGGAGCACTCACAGACACTCTGTCAGGTTGAAGCCAACAGCTCTCATGCCTGGAACAGACACAATTTTCCTTCTTCTGTTTAAAAATAGGGGGGAAAGCAGTGGGCTGCCCTGGTGGAGAGGTGCTCTGCAAGGCTCCGAGCATGTTGATGAATTTAGCTTTCCTCCCACTCCAGCCTACCCAAATCAATAAAGGAAAACATTTAAAGACCTCACTTCTGAGCTTTTTTTCTGTTCATTGAGACCTCTCAGGCCCAACCCAGCCTGCTGCAGTTCCACACTGGGCTACTGGATTTGCTAATCCCCAGCAAAGATAATATTTTTATCATTTTCTGAATGCCACAGCTACAAAACAGAGCCCCCCCCCACCAAACTCTTTTGTCCTGTGTCTTCAGTGTGTATAAAATCCTCAGGGTGGGAAAGGCCCCTGGTATTTGAGCCCTGGGTACAGTTAACATTCAGAGCATTGGACCATGAAAACAGGACAGCAGCTTGGAGCATCCCCTTTGTCACAACCCTGCTGTCATCTCCCCCTCCCTGTCACCACAACTCCCAGCAACTTTGGAGGAGATTTGGTTTTTCTGCCCCAAAAGCAGCATTGATTCAGCCCATCCTTCACTTTCTCTCTGATGTAAGATGAAACGCCTCGTTCCCTCTGTAGGGACAGCCCCCTAAATAGGCAGCTCTGTTCCCCAGCCTGTCCAAGCTCTGAAGTGACAGAAAGGAGCCACCTCCAATTTCCTATCAATATCTTGGACTTGGATCAAAGACCTGCTGTGGAGAAAGAGATCTGAAAGTTGTAAGCGTGTGAAAAATGCCCTTGTGCTGTAACACAAACCCTTTGCTGCCTGAGAGTTCCCAAATTCCCAGGAACAAACCTGTCTCTGGCTCTAATCCACACACTCCCAGTCTCCCTGCCCTAGGCTTTGTTTCCCCCTGGGCTGGCCTGTGTGAGGGAATTTAAGTGATTAATCCTTGATTTGTCTCATTATCAGACTTGCCACAGGGAGTTCATGCCTTCCCTAATGAGGGGTAACAGGAGGTCAGCACCAAAATGGGGTGAGGGTTTGCTCACACCTCACTGAGAACCTTTGCTCAGGGTTTTCCCTCTTCCCTGATATGAATCCTGAAAGCACAGGACACAACAAGTCGCTGAGACAACAAAAAACCCCTTGAATTTCTTTGTTGGGTTGGATTTCCATTGGAGAAGTCAATTGACCTACCCCAAGGGATCAGCAGAAACACAAGTCTGGGATGGAGAAATAACAGGACTGCTAAGCTGGGAGTTAAACAATCAGCCAAGGTGGAGATGTGGGGAGCAAATTATTCTTCTTCCTTCACTATTCCTGGTGGACTGCAGATTCCTGTAACACCATTTCTTATTGCAGAGGAGCAGCAGTGGTTGTAGCTGTCTGTGTTAGGGGAATTCTGCTGGTCTGGAGGTTGGGAAGACAAAATAGCCTCAATATGAGACAAAACCCCAGCTGACAGAAGCTCTTTTGCCCACACTGACCACGGATGACACTGCTGGCATGGAGCAAACAGGGCTGGGGCAATGGTTCAGCCCGTTAATGACCTCCAAAAAGCACTGCAGCCCCTTTGTGCCTCAGTTTCCCTCTCTCTGAGTGGTTGGTTCATGCAACTGGCCTTCAGGCAAAAAGCTCTGAGGATTTTCAGAGATGTACAGAATTCACCTCCGGTATCTTCAGGTCCCATTTGGGTGCCCATGCTTGCACACCAGTCGGTGCAGGGACACCCTCTGTGACCCATGGAGTTTGGGATGTGGTTCCCTGACCAGTTGCTCTGAAAGTCTCCACAGGTGTCACCCTGGGCCATGCAGACACCTCTGATCCTAAAGGAAGGCTCTGGAGTAAATCCTTCCTGACAACATCACCATCCAGTTCTGTAGGTCCCAGTGGGAGGGGAGGATCCTGAAATGGTCCTGAGCCTGAAATGGTGGTGTGAAGGAATATTGGAGTGGAGAGAGAGGTGGGGGACAGTGCCTGGTGTGCAGGGAGAGCTGTGTTTGCTTCCCTTCTTGGCACAGCAATAAAACAGGGATGGGGAGGGGATGACTGACCCCTCTGGAGGTCTCTGACCTCCCCTGGGTGTCTGCTGCAGGTTGGGAGAGGGGCAGAGAGGAGGAGATGCCTGTGAGAAGGGGTTGCCATAGCAATGGAGTAAGGGAGGACTCCAGCTGCTCACGGTGGTAGATGGATGCTCCGGAGCATCCTCAGGGCAGCGGAGACTCAGAGGCCTCAGGAACGGGGTGAGGAAAGGAGAGACCTGTCAGGATCAGCACTGCAGCTCCCTGGAGCTGGTGGTTCCCTTTCAGAGTGGTTGCACATCAATCATTCTTTCCTCAGTGCAGAATGAGCTTGATCAGGAGAGGAGCTGCTGTGCTGTGTGGATTTTGGTGAGCTGGGGGCTTCCTCACCCTGGGGTCCCCTGCCACAGGTCCCCCCTCCACCCTGCTGCTCTGCACAAGGGTCCTGCCGGGATGCAGAGCAAATCCTTGGCCATCTCACTGACTCCAAGGAGAGCTGTTTTCCCTGGGTTATATTGTTCAGTGGGTTATATTATTGTTCTTATTCCCCAGATTTTATTGTTCAGTGTTTGCTCACCCACTCCTTTTCTGTAGCACCTGAAATCCTCTCCTGCAGAAAACCAGCCTGGTTCCTAAATGCCTTCCTTGGCTGTCCCAAAGTGACCTTCAGCCTCCTTCCACTCAAAAGAAGACTCCAGAGCGTGAAGAGCTATCTGACCCTGAAGCCAGGACACGCTCCAGGGCTGAAATCGGTGCTGTCAGGATCAGATGCTCTCTGCCTGCTCAGGATGGTCAGGACAGGAGGGAAGGGGCTCTGCCCATGCTGGAGGAGTCATGGCAGAGCCCTCAGTGCCACTGGACACGGTGCCCATGGAGACCTTCTGGCCACACTTATGTGGGATGTGAACCTGTCCCTGTCTCCATGGAAAGATGATGGCACTGATGTGACCAAGATGGGCATCACAAGCATGGATGTGGACATGGCATTCACAGAAGAATGGGGAAAAGGGAAATAAAGGGGCTTTCCATTTTTGTATGAGCTGGAGCAAGCCCTGGTACATCCTTCTGCCCAAATGGCCTCCAGAAAGAGCCCTAAATATTCCAAGGAACAAAGACCAGTGAGCACACCCACCAGCTTGACCAGAGGAGTGGAGCAGGAGTGTAGAAATGGCTGCCCCGTCCCTGGAATTGTCCAAGGTCAGGTTGGATGAGGCTTGGAGCAACCTGGGCTAGTGGAAGGTGTCCCTGCCCATGGCAGGGGTTGGAACAAGATGAGCTTTGTAGAAGGGACGTCCCTTCCAACCCAAACCATTCTGTGATTCTGTGAGATTAGAGGGGACCAGTTTGCACTCCCTGCCCTCAGGCACTTCTCCCTGGCTGATTTCCAGCATCACTGGTAGAGCCAGAACCTGTTTCAATAAACACATCTGTACCTTCCTGCCTAACTACGCCTCATCCCTCCTGCATCCCCCACATGGATTCCAGCAGGCTCCTTGTGAGGCAGCAGGGCTGAGATCACTGCCTGCTTCAGATGGACCCTTGCAGCTCCATTTTCAGACCAGTTGGACTCCCCTTGGTCAGCAGATTTCTAGGCTTTGTGTGGAAATCCTGTGTGAAGAAATATTTGGCATTCCAGCAAACCAGTCTTCCAGTGAGCTGGAAGTAGCTGCAGACTGGGGAGCTGGATGGGGTCAATGCTCTCAACCCATCAGCCCAAAGCAGGTAGGATTCCTCATGGCAGGAAAAGGATTAAGCAGGATCAGCAAAACCAAGTTTACAGGCTCTTGGTGAAGTCACCACATCCACCCTCGTTGTGTGCTGGTGAGATCTGAGGAGCTGAAGGGAGACACGGATTTTGGGCAAAGGTTTCTTCTCCATGCACTGCCCCGGGCTCCCAGCAGGTTTTGGATCTAATCTGGGAGGTGGCATGGCTGAGCCCTTCCCAGAGACGTCCCCAAAGGACTCGTGGCTTGGCACAGCCGGTTATTCCCTTATTTTCCCGGCTGCCACCCCAAGGACAGCCGCGTTTCAGCAAGAAGAGGCGGGGACCACTGTGCCCGTGCGACCAGGGTAATGAAAAGGGCTGGGATTCCTTGGGAACGAGCCAGGGCAGGCTGAGAAATGCTGTCTTCCCAGGAGACTAGTATGGGGAGTTATTTTTTTTTTCCCTAAATGCAGCATGGAAGGGTGTATTTTCAGAAAAAAAAAAAAAAGCCCCAAAAATCCTAAAAAACACCAACCTTTTTTTTTTTTTTTTGGCTTTGCTGAGCTCCAATCTGCCCAGCACCGAGCTCAGCCCCTGCAGGGACAAGCGCCAGGGCCAGCTCCCACTGGAGACCCCCAGACTCCAAGTTAACCTGATCAGGGGAGTGGGGTCAGCCCCCGGTGACCCCCTAATCCCCTTCACATGCCCCCCTGTCCCATCCAATTACCCGAGCCATGATCGTCCAACCTCTGTCCTCAGACCTGTCTCCTCCCAATGCTGAGCTGCCCTTTGGTATTCAACATCATTTAAGATGAGTTGGTTGCAAACAGACCCCCCCTTCCCTCCCCACAAAAGGGCTAGGCTACTCTGAGGCTGATCTTTTTATTTATTTTTTTTTTCCATCTGCAGTGTCTCTGCTACATTTTGCAAACACCTAATGGCTGCAGGGCTTTGCAAGCCCCGAGCCCGGGAGAAGCCGGATTCCTCCCATTCTGCTGTATTTTTGTGGAGTACAGATACCCCCATGAAGGATGGGGGGGTTTGTAATGGGCACTGGAAATCGGAGGAGACCCGGGATGCAAAAACCAGCAGCAGCCCCCGTGTGCTGAAATGATGGCTGGCACAGAGGAAACCCACAGCAGCCAAAACAGGCTCGTTCCCGCTGGAAAGTGGGGAGTTCCTCGGATTCAGGGGATGAGCAGACAAAGCCGAAGGAATCAGCTGGACACAGCTCCTCGCTGGAAGCGAGGGATTCGCTTTTCATCCATCTTATCCCCCTCCATGAGGTTCCCGGTGTAGAAAAGCTCCGGAGGGTGCAGCAGTGTGGGATAACAGCGGGAGCATGGCAGGGACACAGGGAGGGGTGTCCTTAGCGAGGTGCCTGCGGTGGGAGAGGTGAGAGCCGCACGGACCGGAGCTGGTCCAGCCTGCAGGATGGGAATGGTGCCCTGGTGTGCAACACACCGGGGCTGAGCTCCTTCTGGGAGGGGTGTGGGCTGGCGCTATTATCTTAACAATTAGCCCCAAGCTGTTATAAAGGGCTCTGAAGAAGTTCTGGCTGTTGTTTTTCTTTTGTTTTCCCCCCTTCCTTGGTGTAAACGTGAGCTGCAAGGGCCGGACGCGAGCAGGTGGAAACCTGCTCTGCTCAGCACACGGTGCCTGCTTCAGAAACCCGAGGCAGCTACGCCCTGCGAGGCCACCACGCTCATCCCACCATGTCTGCACTGCACAACCCCTCCGACCTTTCCAGGGCTCCCGCACATCTCAGCTTGGGGGCAGCGGGAGCAACAGGTGATTGTCCCGAAACCCGGCCAGACTCTTCCTTCTTACACCTCATCCAGTGCAGAAAAATCCTCCCGGAGCGGGTGAGAGCCCCCACACTGCTCCCAGCTTGAGAGCGAAACGCACAAACCTCGCTGGAAAGGAGGGCTCGGACCCTGCACTGATTCCCGATCCACGGGGACACACCGAGCCGGGCATCTCCAGGGAATCTCGACAGGGAGATTGGAGATTGGGGCTGGGGGGACACGCTGCAAACCCCAGCCCCACACAGCAGAGCCAGACCCCAGTGCTGAGAGGGTGCACAGGGGGTCCCCATCGCTGCTGCTCCCCAGGGACCAGCTCCTTGTGCTCCCCCTTTCCGGGGGCTCAGAGAGCCGGGGGTCCCCTCCAGCTCTCCCACAGCTCCCGTGCTGGCTGTCCCCAGGGTGGCTGTGTCCCCCCAGCCCAACGCGAGCAGCAAACTCACCGGGGCTGGAGTCACAGGGAGGATTGCACGGACATCTTGGCTCCCTCCTTCCACCGCGGGTCCCCAACTTGCTGTTTGCGGAGTGGTGTCACCAGTGCCTCCAGGAGTCTGTCTCATCCTCCTCTGTGTCTCGCTTCAGAAATCTGTGTGTGTGCTGGTGGTTGTGTTTTTTCTTTTTTTTTTCATTTAAGGGACTTTTTTTTT